>CAUYSK010000402.1:0-90000 GCA_963575035.1 Avahi laniger | reverse complement strand
ATTACATTGAAACACTGTGGGTTGTTTTCTTAGAGCAAGTCAAATAGAGAACTTTTCTTATAAATTAAGGATTAAATTTAAAGAAATGGATCTGAGGGAGTTTTTTTTTTCTTGTGATATTTAATAAACTTGTTCTTGAATCTGCAATAACATTTAAAATTTAAGGCAACTTTGGCCTTACCCCAACCTCTTGATCCCTGCAAGAATTTGAGATTAGTAATGGTCTCTCTCATTCAGCTGCTTCTCTTATGGAACTATGAGGGAAGATTCTCGGTACTATCCATGGAGCTACATATGTAATAGATTGTTCTGCATAACATATCACAAACCATATAATGAAAACCTCAACCACAGATGACAGGTTTCCAACAGTGCCAATACTTGACCTCAGGGACCAGTCACACTGAAAACTTCTGATTGTGAGGATGAAACTTGGGAGCTATAAAACAAAATCATCACAATGGAAGAGCTACAGGTAGGAAAGGAGAAAGAAAAGAGGAAGAAAGCTGGTGCAGGATGCATCAGAGAGAAATTATTTTTCATTCTCAGAGATATTACACATAAAATTATGGAGGAAGCTGAAAAGCAAACTTTAGATATAGCCAGTAAAAAACACAATTCTAGAAGGACGTTGCCTCACTACTCTGAACAGGAGAGTATTGGCATCAAATGTTTGCTGGGGATCATAATCTAATAATTACAATAGAGAGGGTTAGTTAAGAATGACTGATATCATGAAAAAAAGGATAGATAAGAAGGGTGAATTTCAAGCTCCAATTCTCTGACACCACCGCAGTAATTAAATAAATACTATCTCAGCCTGAGTCTTCCTGGAGCCTCTTCTTGGCTTCTATATTCTTAGTCACTTACTGTCTTTTGTATTCTACTATTATTTGGTAGTGATCCACAACAGAACCAGAATGGATTCTTTCTTAAGTTTAGGTTTTTAAACTAATTACTTAAGACTCTTTCTCTCTGCAACTGCCTACAACAGACAGGCTCTCCTTTAACTGTATTTCCACAGCTGAAATGATCTCCGTTAGCAATTTGCTTCTGCACAAATCTGTGCCAGGCAAAATTTTAGAGATGACTCTCTACTTTTGCTCTGCCATACACTACAGTGGAAGTGTGGAGTACGTAAAACATTCTGGCATTTTGGCAGAAAGACAGCAATGTGTAAAATGGGGCAGGGAATTACTCTATAGAAATCATTGTTCTATGTTACACTATTAGATAATCCTTGGTGTTTCATGTCCTTTTTAAGGGAATTAAACAAGACAACTCAGATAGGTGCTATGAGACAACAGTTATAGAACATACATACTTTTGGGGAAATTCGTAGATGTGATTATGTCTTTACATGTGACTTACAAAGATTAATACACTATAATGTTTTAGTCCAGGGATGGGGAACCTGTGGCTTTAAGGCCACATGTGGCCTTCTAGGTCCTTAAGTGTGAACTTTTGACTGAATCTAAGTTTTACAGAACAAATTCTTTTATTTTTATTAATACATTTTTGTTCATCTTTTATATTTTTATTTTATTTTTTTAAATGAACATATTGAAAACACCAAAGAATAAAATAAGTTTCAATAAAATAATCTCCCAGATTGACTGGCACAATTAGAACATTAGTAAGCCATAAAGGCTAAATTGATGGCTGCTACGCTCATGATTCAGTCCTAACTTCCCCTGCCTGACTGGCACCACTACCACATGAGGCTGGTTGGTGAGAGTTTATGGGATTCGAGTATGCCAGTCTGTTATCGCTTTTGACAATGGTGCCTGTGTCTCTGCTTTAAGTGGAATTTGTGAATACTTGCACAGCTTGACAGTATTTTTTAATTCTGTCTGCTTAACAGCCCAACATGTCAAAGAAGACCAAGAGAATGCTGAAGGAAGAAAACAGATTTTGTAATGAGGATTGGGAATTGCAATATTATCTTTTTTCTGCTAAAGATAAGATGATTTGCTTGCTTTGTGATACTGAAATACCAACATTAAAAAAATTCAATGCTCATCAGCATTATAACACTCATAAGGACCACAAATATTTTAGATTTGAAGGAAAGGCACAAAAGGTTCTATTGCAGGAATTTAAAGATGAAAAGCAAAAGCAAAGACAATTTTTTCAAGCAACAATAAGACCTGGAAATATTAATAATATGCCACTGAAGCAACTTATAAAGTAGCTTATATACTTGGAGAAAAAGAGAAGCCATTCGATGATGCAGAAATTGTGAATGAATGCATTGTCAAAGTTGTAGGATGATTAGACCCCAATAATGTTTCAAAGTACAAACAACTGCCTCTTTCAAGGAAAATTATAGCTGATCAGCAACATGAATTAGCCTTCAGCTTAACGTAACAATTTCATGTAATACTTCAAAAGGAAAGTATATATTATTCAATTGCTTTGGATTAATCAACTGATACTACTGACTCGGTGCAGGTTTTATACTTCATTCGGGTCATAACAGAAGATTTTCTTTGCTACAAAAAGTTACTCACTTTGGGCACTCTTATGAACAAAACATGGGGAATAGATATCTTCAACAATTTTCAAGATAAATGTGGTAAAGTTGGACTGAATTTGGTAAATTTAGTGAGTGTATGTACAGATGGTGCACCTTCCATGACAGGAAAACATGAGGGGTTTATTGCATAGATAAAAAGTATCAGCAGGTCCAGATGCTCTCATTTCTTTTCATTGTATCTTGCACCAGCAAAATCTCTGTGCTTAAGCTACTATGTTAAGTAACACTTGCAATGTTATAAGTATCATTAACTACATTTGTGCAAATGCACCAAGGCATCAGTAGTTTCTAAACATGTTAAAGTTAAAAGATGAGGTATTCAGTGTGGATTCATGGATTTATATCATTCTAAAGTGTGTTGGCAACTGCAGAAACAGGTGTAAGCCAAAATTTTATCTGTGTGAGAACAGATCAATTTTATGAAGAATAGAATTAGCAACGTGAATTATTGAAAGATTTCTATAGGAATGCAGCATTTCTGTGTAGATATCAAGTCAAAACAACTTGAATATTTCTTTGAAAGGAAATACTAAGTCTGTATATGATAGGTGGCAAAAAATCAAGCATTTCAAAAAAAAGCTATCTTTTTTCAAAATACTTCTTCAAAAGAAAATTTCAGATGAACATTTTCCCCAGTTAGCAAACGTCATTGATGAGCAAGATGATATATGTGAAATATTTGAAGAATGCATAGCTGTTACAGACCTATTAATTGGAGAATACAATGAAAGGATCACTGACTTTTAGAAGCATGACATCACACTCATATTAGCATTCAGCCTCATCTGGTTCGTATCACCAAGGCACCTAGAGAACTACAGAAGGAATTGATTGAGCTCTCAGTAGATGACATTTTAAAGTCATTGTTTGATGCTAAGAAAGATCCAATTGAGATATGGAAAAATGTAATAGAATACTCACACTTTCAGCAACATGCCCAAAAAAATGCTTTCTTGCTTTTCAACCACTTATTTCTGTGAATCTACATTCTCCTACCTAACCCGAATCAAGACACTGTTAAGGTCACAAATGACTGATACCCATCTAGAGGATCAGCTGAAACTGTGGACCTCCATGCTGCAACCAAATATCCAAATGCTTTCCATCAAACGGCAGATACAACAAGGTCAATAAAAGGTTAGTTAACTTAAAAATTAACAAGCAGTTTTCATTTTTTGAAATTATTAAGTACATAGTAGCCAGATTTTTGCAAGGTAATGTACATTTTCAAGTATATCTAATTGAAGTTTCTTGAATGTGGCCTTATTTGATTAGAACTAAATTAATGCACCCTTCCAACATGAAAATGTTCCCCACCCCTGTCTTTGTCTGTTTTGTGTTACTATAAAGGAATACCTGAGGCTGAGTAATTTATGAAGAAAAGAGGTTTATTTGGCTCACAGTTCTTCAAGCTATACAAGAAGCATGGCACCAGCATCTGTTCAGCTTCTGGTGAGGGCTTCATGCTGTTCCTACTTATGGTGGAAGATGAAGGGGCACTGGCATGTGCAGAGATCACATGGCAAGAGAGGAAGCGAGAGAGAGAGATGCGGAAAGTGCCAGGCTCTTTTTAACAACCAGCTCTCATGGGAACTAATAGAGTGAGAATTCATTCACCCCAAAGTAGGACATTAATCTATTCATGAGGAATCTACCCCCATGGCTCCAACGCTTCTCATTAGGATCTGCCTTCAACATTAGGATCAAATTTCAACATGAGGTTTGGAGGACAAGCATCCAAATTATAGCAGTGAGAACACATAAATTAAAATAGATTAAAAATTAGGCAGAAGGAATACATAGTAAAGAATCAAAGGGACAAAGGAGTGAACTCAGTATAAAATACATCCATGAAATCTTACATATTTGTAAGTAATGGCTGCAAGTTAGGCTCTGAACTTTCTAATAGCCAACATATGGAGACAACTATTGCAATAGTTTGGTCATTCTAAGTTAGTAATCCTGGACATGAGTATATGGAGAAATGAGCAGCATTTTGTTCTATTTAAAATTCAACTATAATTAAGTTCTATATTCAGTTTTGTATACTGAATATACTCTATCTCTGGCAGAAAAGGAAGAGCTTAAACATTCATTGCATGAAGGAGTGAATATACATCTTATGTCAAAATCTGGAAATAATAAAATAATGACCTTTAAATTTCTCATTGACATTTTTTAGCAGAATTAGCTGCTGTGGTCACACTGAAGATCTTTGTCACCTACTTGTGGTCATAGCCCATCATAGTTCCCAGCTAGGCCTTTGCAGAAGACTTACCTTACTGATTTACTAAATATGACCATTTTATTTGTTTGCACTCATTATTATGCAATGAATCCAGAATTATCCCATTGGTATTCAGCACCAAGCAGCTGCTGATATTCCCCAAATCTTATTACTTCAATTACAACTTTTAGTATATTTTATTATGTGTTATAATACCTATTTGGCAGATTTTTATTTTTAAGTTTATTCTTCATCAGCATAATATTACAAGGTGAAAAGAAAAGAGGGAACTAGCATTAAGAATCTATGTGTGTACATTTATCTCCCAGAGTCATAAATTTATAATCTCATTCACATGTAAAATATGTATGGGTAAGATGTGAGTAAAAACATAGAAGAGTGGGAAACAGGTCAGAGATAATGAGAAAAAAAGAGGAAAAATATGAACAAAAATTTATTGTTTAAAGCATTTAGAGTAATATTTTGTTTCTGATTCTTCATCGAAAACACAGTTTCTGAATGTGAGTGTAATTGTACAAGCCTCTTTATTTTCAATAATTTTATTTTGACATCTTGAATTGAACCACCCATTAAAATATTATTTTAGTTGCTAAATTTATTAAATCACTTGAAACAAATCATATCAGGACATAGGCACACTTTCAGAAATCTGTGCTAAGCCAGAAAAGTGTCCTTTATTTCAACACGGCATTCACAAGTCCCTTGCTGGATTCCAAAACGATTCTACTGTGTTGCACTCACACAGCTGTCTATAAATGTACCCATTTAGTTCTGACACATTAAGCATAAATTTGAGTTTGAAAGCCTCACTTTGCTGAGTTTTACAGGTGTCCATATTGTTCTGACTATGATAAAAGTTCACGTTTAGTCCATTGTGGATATGCTTGCACTGTATCTTGAACGTGTTCACAATTTTCTTTTGTTCTGGTTCAATTTTTGTGTCTATATCATCTTCTTTCATTCATTAATACATTAATTATGTAATAGTGGGCTACATAGTAGCATAGGCGTATACAGGGTGTTGTTTCACCCAAGATCTCCACATCTTGCTCAACCAACATGGCATGGCATTAGATCTGTCTTAGAGGTGACTTTTGGAACCTATGAGAGCCTATGAGGAAACGCAAACAAGGGAGCTGAGTAGCATGCACGTCACCAACAATCATCAATGATCTTCTTTTCTGATTGAGATTGTGACTTCAGAAAAGGACACTTGGGCAGTATACATGGGACAGGAGAATGACCCAGCCAGCCAGATCAGCCAAGTAAACCCTGGTGATCGCTGGAGAGACAGAGATCCCATGCAGATTGGCCTCATGTCCAGCTGAGTTATATCAGCATTTTTAGAGTGTTCATCAAGGAAAAAAGAGCAGGAAGGCAAACACATAATTTATTATCAAGACTGGAGCAATTGAGATCATTTTAAACAAAAGAGAGTGATAATAGCAATCACACTGGGAGAACAAGCATAAACCAGGACTGTCCTGTCCTGGGGAAAAATGGAATTTATGGTCCCCTTGGATAGCACTAACCCTGTTACTTCATTCAAAAGGTTCGTATCTTAATACGGAAAGCCTGACAAATAAATGCATAATCTGTATAAATCAGAAAACCATGAGAAATGTAAGTTCCGGAGAGCATGGGGAGCAGGATAAGTCAGTGTGATTAATGATATTTGAGAAAATAGTTTAAGTTGCCTATCATTGAAAAAGAAATTGATTTAGAATGGGAAATTCTTATCAATGCAAATGAAGATAGCCTGAGAGATAAATAAGGAAAGATGTTCTTAACCTGTACCACTCTGGGTATATGTAGTATTAACTCTTTCTG
Organism: Avahi laniger; assembly: GCA_963575035.1. Lineage (NCBI taxonomy): Eukaryota > Metazoa > Chordata > Mammalia > Primates > Indriidae > Avahi > Avahi laniger. The sequence continues at coordinate 83,383 of CAUYSK010000402.1, read as the reverse complement.
GCCACTAGGGGACCACTTAGTACTTTGTACTCTGCATTCAACTGCTTACATCATTCCGTGCATATACTACAGAAAGCAAGATGCTAATAACATCAGGGTCCTGTGGTGGTATCTCTTGCCTATACCGTACACGCTTGTAACTGATTATATGATATTCCTGTCTAGTTGCTTCAAGTGAGTTAGTTTGGCCTTTTCCAACTCTGGGACTGCTTAAATGTGTCTGAAATTTTTGTTGCATCCTGTGGCAGGGCTACATATTCAATAAGAATTTAATCCATTTATTTATTTTTTTCAATTTAAATAACAGCCCTTTCTGGGAACTTCCCTGACTTTGCACTAAATGTTAAACTCTTAACTCAAATAATATTTTGAGCCCTGGAGATAACAACAACAATAAAAATAAATAAAAATATTACATGCCTACCAGGTACCAGGTATGATCAATTGAGAGAGAAAAAGCATTTTTAATCCTACAATTTCTTCTAAAAATGATATTTTTCTTCACATTAGAGATGAAAAACTGAGATTGAATTACTAACAAATCCATTATAGATGCGGCAAAGGTGAAATTTGATGGGCAGTCAAATTTCTAATTCATGTAGATGGGGAAAAAGGTGAAATTTGAATCACTGTTCGAAGTCCGTATACTTTCCCCCTGTTCCACAACGCTAAGGAAGAAAAGACAAGTGATCACTTGGTTCTTGTCATGAAGTCAGCAGAGTCCTGGCTTCCAGGCAGGAATTTACCATTCTGCAAACAGGAAGTCCCACGCTGGCACAGGAAGTCTTGCACTGGCACACTTTTGCATTTGCTGTGGACTTGGAATAGAAAACTCTGCCTCAAACTGTCTGCCTCAGGAGCTCCCCATCATCCTCCAACATTACCTTCCGAACGGGGAACTCAGGGAGTCACCCTAGAGATGATGTCTCTTTCACTTCAGACACAGGGTTGCCCCTGTCTCCTGGGGAGAACTTCATCACCCTCAATAATTCCTATTAGCACTCAATAGCTGACATTATCTGACATGGATAATGGATATTTTATCCTATTATTTTAAATTTTATTTTATTTTTATTTCGTGTAGCTCATTAACATGCTCTTTACACATAACTTCATTGCAGGGAGTGGTGGCTCACGCCTATAATCCCAGCACTCTGGGAGGCCAAGGAGAGAGGATCTCTTGAGGTCAGGAGTTCGAGACCAGCCTGAGCAAGAGTGAGACCCCCGTTTCTACTAAAAGTAGAAATAAAAAGTTAGCTGGACATGATGGCACGCGCCTGTAGTCCCAGCTACTCAGGAGGCTGAGGCAAGAGGATCGCTTGAGCCCAGGAGTTTGAGGTTAGTGTGAGCTAGGCTGACACCATGGCACCCTAGCCCAGGCGATAGAACAAGACTCTGTTTCAAAAAAAGCAAAAAACTTCAGGGCCACATCCATTGCTGCCACATGGCTGCCACGAGGCCACCCCTGTGCAGAAATTCTGGAGCAAGTATATCCAAGGATTACCACTATCATCGTACTTACCACACCATTCTTGATTTTTTTTAATTTAATCTGAGTGCTGTGAGAGAGCAAAGCCATGTCTTATTCATCTCTGAATATCTAATTCTGAACACATTTACTGGCACATAGTGATCAAAAAATAGAGAAAAAAAAGTGCCATCCAGATATCATCTGAGTGCCAATTTCATTTCCAGTGAAAAATTCGATGTCTTCCAAAAATTGCTGAGGAGGCCTCTAGCTACAATTTTTTCTTGAAAATATTTGTCTATATCAAATTCTTCTCTGCCCTGCATTGGGAAGCTGCTCCTTTATCTCTGCTCTGAGATTGACCCAAATAGCTTTTCCAGAGAGAAGTTTGATGTCACACCAACACGAACAATTAAAACTGAATGTTAGACTTCTCCAGGAGGAAAAGTCCATCAGCAGTGTTGCCACGTTTCCCTGTCATTACTTCTCTCATCTACTGTCTGTTCTCTCCATTCCTAAGTAGCTGTTCATTTCTAATGCAGCACTGTTGATCTATTTATTAAATATTTGATTTCCTTTTCTACTGCTAAGGTATCATTTTCTATTCCAAAGGCTCTATAGACTTAATTTTAAGAATTAGTCTTTGCTAATTCTTAAGATAAAATATAAATTTTCATCTCACAATGGAAGTAAGAAAAGAGGGAAGAAAGGGAGGGAAGAAGAAATGGAAGAAAGGAATATAGGAACCACTCTTAGCTTCTTACTAAGTCATAAATTTTCTTGGGCATTCTCTCTCTCTCACTCTCTTTCTCTCTCTCTTTCTCTCTCTCTCAACAGCTTTAATGATATAATTAACATAAAATAAAGGGTACATATTTAAAGTGTACAGTTGCAAATTTTGACATATATGTACATCTTGAAACTACATCACAATCAACACAATGAACATGTCCATCACCCCAACATTTCCCTCAGCCTCTTTGGAAACCCACCAGACCATTGTCCATTCCCTACTCCCTACCCTGTTCCCAAGAAATCACTCATGTGTTTTCTGTCACTATAAATTAGTTTGCATTTCTTAGAATGTAATATAAATGGGATCATACAATATTTACCCATTTTGTCCAGCTTTTCTATTAACATAATTATTTTTAAATCCATCATGTTTTGGCTAATAATCCATTATTTTTCTTTGCTGTAGAATTCTATTATGTGGATACACCAAATACATTTATCTATTCATCTGTTCATGAACATTTGGGTCATTTTCAGTCTGAGGCTATTACAAATACGACTGCTATGAATATTCACATACAATTCTTAGTATGTTTTCATTCCTGTTGGATAAATACCTAAAAATGGAATGTCTGTATCATGTGGTAGGTATATTGGCTTTTTATAAAATCACCAAATTGTTTTCCAAAGTGATTGTACCATTTTACGTGCCCATTAGCAGTGCAATCAGCTTGCCAATTTCTACTAGAGAAAAAAGTCTGCTAGGATTTTGATTTTGAGTTCACTGAATCTATAGATCAAATTGGAAAAGATTCAATTCTAAGCAACATTAAGTTTTTTGACCCATGAAAATAATATATCTTTCCATTTATTTAGATATTTTATAATTTCTCCCAGCAATGTTTTATAGTTCTTAGTATACAAATCTTTCACACACTTTGTTAGATTCATCTCTAAGTATTTCATAATTATCATGCTATAATACATTTGATATTTAAATTTTTAATTATAAGAGTATATTATTGGTATATATAAATACTTTTGTATATTGATCTTATTTCCTGAAACTTTGCAAAACTCACTTAGTATTTAGATTTTTTTATTAATTGCTTATGATTTTCTTCATAAATAATAAGCTAAAAATGTAAATTAAAAGAATTTTATTTTTTTCTTTCCAATTTGGGTAACTTTTCTTTCTTTTCTAATTTATTACACTGGCTTGAATCTCCAGTGCTACTTTGAATATAGTGGTCAGAGTGGACATTCTTATCTTGTCCCTAGTTTTAGAAGGAAAGCATTTAATCTTTCATTATAAATTGTGATGTTAGCCACAGGTTTTCCATAGATGCTTTTATCAGGTTGAATAAGGTTCCTTCTAACCCTGGTTTCCTTGGAGTTTATTTTTTCCTTTATCAGGAATAAATATTGGATTTTATCAAACACTTTTTCTGCATCTAATGACATGATCATAAGGATTTTTTTTTTTTGGATTTTCAAATGTTAAACCAACTTTGTATTCCTGGGGTAAACCCTGCTTGGTCATGATGTATTATCATATATATAAAATACATCATATATATTTTATCATATATATATGTGTGTGTGTGTGTGTGTGTATAAGTATATAGTTGGATTGGATTGTCTAACATGTTATTTGGAATTTTTGTGTCTATGTTCATGAAGAATATTGGTCTATAATTTTCTTTTTTTTTTTGTAATACCTGCCAGCATGTGATGTCAGGCTAATTCTTACCTCATAAAATGAATTGGGAAGTATTAGTAATTCCTCCACTTCAGAGGAAAAAAATAGAGAGAGAGGGAGGGAGAGATGGAGAGAGAGAGAATTCTGGTTTTTGGACCTGTACGAAATAAACTCAATTTTCCGTATTTAGAAACCATTATTTTACAACCTCCTTTTTTTTCACACATTTTGCATGTTATATGGCTCCAGAACCTGGACTAGGAGGACTTACGCCCCTCATTTTGAAAAGTGACAAATCCTTCTTGAAATGGTACTATGAGGAAACAACCATAGTAATATTTTCTTATCACTGCATTCAACAGGGGAAATTTCACATCCCTTAGTCTTGCCACTTAACTTTTATTAATGCAGCCAAAGATTGCTTTAATATAAACTGAACACTTCTCTACTATCACTGCCATAAGGCCATGCTATTGTGTTATAACCAAAGCCCAAGGAAGCCTCAAATGGAAGGACTCTGTCCTACTCTTTCGAGTAAACTTCACTCTGCCCTTACCCAAACAAACAAGGATTTCCCTTCCTAAACCAGATACAGGGAAGATTTAAGGGGTAAAAACTTCTTATTCTTTCGTTGGTGACTGCAACAAAAACAAACAAACAAAAATCTGTGAGTACAAAAAACTTTTTGTTGGAAGGTGCTTCCGGGGTGCCTTTATAAGTGGCCTAATAAGCCAAGTTAATGGCCAAAGACCAGATATAAGAATCATGAAAAAAATTGTAGCTAGAGGTGTTTGGATACCTACATTATTGACACCAACAGAACAACTTTTTTTTCCTATTTATATGAATCTTTTGATTTAAAATGATAGAATTTGTTACTTGTACTTTGGCCTAAATGAATCAATTTCTGAAAAAAATGGTCTTGGTATGAAAAAAGGCTATGGTTCATTGTGCCAAGAGTAGCAGAGATGACTGGTAGTATCTGTCTCCCAATTTCAGGACTTAGTCCCAATATGACATGGAGCAATTTAGATAAGAAATCCATGGGTTCGTTTTATTTAAAGTATATTGACTTTTTGGTAGAAAATTAGCTCTAAAGAAATTTAACAGGATGATTGGTTAATAGTAGATAATGTATAAATGTTTGCAACATAAATGATTATGTAAATAATTAAATAAATAATGACTTACATAACTCAATAGCAAAAAAAAAAAAAAAACAAGTAACCAATCAAAAATAGTTGAAGGACCTGAACAGACATTTTTTTTTCAAAGACATACAAAATTGTCAACAGGTACATGAAAATGGGTTTAAAATCACTTACCATCAGAGAAATGCAAATTAAAGCCACAGTGAGATGTCACCTCACAACTAGTAGGATGGCTGTTATAAAAAAGACAAGACATTGCTTCTCAGTCTTTTGGCTAAGATCAAGTGTAAGAAAGACAAGAGATAACAAGTGTTAGTAAGAATGTGTAGAAAAGGAAACCCTTGTGCACTGTTGGTGAGAATGTAAATTGGTACAGCCATCCTGGAAAACAGTATGGAGGTTCCCCAAAAAATTAAAAACAGAACTATTATATGATCCAGAAATCCAACCTCCAGGTATATATATATCCAGGGGCAATGAAATCAGTATCTCAAAGAGATCTATGCACCCCTATGTTCATTGCAGCATTATTCACAATAGCCAAGTTATGGACTCAACTTAAGTGTATATCAACAGATTACTGAATAAAGAAAATGTGAGATATAAATAAAGATGTATCTATGTATATATAGTGGAATATTATTCAGCCATAGGAGAGAAGGAAATCCTGCCATTTGTGACAGTGTAGATGACCCTGGAAGACAGTATGCTAAGTGAAATAAACCAGATACAGAAAGATAAATACTGTACAATCTCATTTACGTGTAGAATCTTAAAAAGGCAAACTCACACAAACAGAGAGTAGAGCGTGGTTGCCAGGAGATGAGGGGTGGAGGAAATGGGGAAATGTTGGTAAATGAGTACAAATTTTGAGCTATAAAGTGAACAAGTTCTGGGAATCTGACATATAGCATGGATGGTGATATATTAATTAATTTGATCGTAATAATCCTTACACGATGCATACATAGAGCAAATCATCACATTGTACACTTTGAATATATACAGTGTTGATCAATTAAATGTTATAGAATAAAAAATAAAATTGAAGATAAAATATTTTTTAAAGTAAATAAGTAAAAAAAAAACAAACCAAAAACAAGAGAATGAATAAATGAATGCTATGATCATCCAAGATAAAGGGACAAAGAAACAGATGGCGCCTACTTATCAAATGAGGATAATTTGAGGAGGCTTTATATACAAAACATTGATTACAAAGACATGAGCAATAAGGGATGGTGCAGAGTTCCTGGGCTGATAGAAGCAGAGCTCTTGGCAGCCCTGGACCTAAAGGACAAGGGGAGGAAGAGGCTTGGAGGCCCATTGATGTCACCTGTACAAATCAGCTCCCAAGGCAGAAAGCAGGGAGTAGGTAGGTAGAACAAAAAAGTGTCTCTCAGATGGTGTTTTCTGAACCATAAGTGCATGAAAATGTTAACAGTATTGCTCCCCCCAAAAAGCATCTAATTTCAAATTTACCAAAGACCAATTTTCAAGCAGATCAACAAGAATGATTTGCTACCTTTCCCTTGATGGCAACCAGGAGGTGGCACAGACCAACAAAAAGAATTTTGAAAAAGGACGTGCATTGGTCTACTGTTGACTGGTCGCTTTTAAACTGCAAACTAAACAAATCCTTCTTAATACCTAATTTCTTAAATCAATACCAAAATAAGAATTTTGAATCAAAGAAGAACATGAGCATCCACTGTACTAGTATCCAAAATTGAATACTCCCCTCCTGGCAAGTTTACTGTTATGATCTAATAGCAGACAGGCGGTGGCCTCTAATCTCTCAGCTCATGCCTTTCTTCTTTTGCTCATGTTAGTCTAGTGATAAATGATGTAGAATTTCTCAGAGAGAGAGAAAATTATGCCCAATATAAAAAGTGGTTGAAAAAGCTGATTACAGAGTCATTAGCCCCTGTGGGCTCATTTTATTGCTATAAAGTCATCATTCAAGTAGACATATATTTAGCTTCTGTGGCCTCCATTTGTGGTAAGCAAAATAACCTCAGAAAAAAAAAAAAAGGGAGCCCAAGTTCAAACTTCTTATTTTTAGTGATGCAACAGCCAATTTGCTAAATTAGAAAAGCCCACAGCAGAAGCAGAGAAATGACATCAACTTGTGTCCCTTGTGTGGATCGTGTGCTGCTGAGAGCACATCTGGGAACAGGCTTAATCCTAGATCACATATTCAATGAGAGACATTTACAATCCAACACGTGGCCATAAGAAGGTACCACGGACAGTGACGAACTTATATAGCTTGACACATGAGAAGAAATTGAAGGAACGAGACATGCTTAGCCTAGAAAACAGAGGCCTACGAGGAACAAAAATTCTTTTATTTAATTTCAGATAAATTTAGACTGGCTATGAGAAATAGATTTATTCTCTAGCGAGTCCAAATATTAGAATAATTTATGGACCAATACTTCCAATTCAAGGTAAAACATTTATTCATCCATTCAATAAATATTTACTGAGCAATTATAATTTGTCTGTTATTATGCCAGGTTCCAAAAGTTAAAGCAGAATTTATTAACAAACACTGATTTTTTTTAAAATTGCAAGCTCTGTATCACTGGTAGGTTTGCAATCAGACACCAGATGACTATCTGTGAGTGGTATTATAGAAGGGAGAACTTCTGTCTTCCTTTAAATCACACTTTCTAATTTTAATGTACACAAGAATCCCCTGGAAAGCTTGTTAAATTGTAGATTCTAATGCAGTAGGTCTGGGCTGAGGCTTAAGAGTTTGCTTTGCTAACAAATTTCCAGGTGATTCAAATGCTGCTTGCTCTGTGGCCTATACTTTGCTTAGCAAGACATTAAAATCACTGCCTCTCCATTATTCTGTTCAGTGGGAATTTTGTGTCATCTCTGATGCAATCTCTTGCCTTTCAGATAAACAAACAAAATTAGAAGACTTTTTTTTTTTTTTTTTTTTTGGTCATATATCCTTCACTAAAAAGGCTTAGGGCATGGAGCTGGCTTGGAATTTCACTCCACATCCCACCTTGCTGCTATAATCAGATTAAGTCCATTAAACTGCCTTGCCCACCCTGTTAATATGAAATAACGGTAAACCACGTGAAAAGGACATACAGTAGTCTCTGCCCCCATATCTGTGGTTTCACTTTCTGGTTACAGTTACCCGAGGTCAACTACAGCTGAAAATATTAAATGGAAAATTCCAAAAATAAACAATTCATAAGTTTTAAATGATGCACCATTCTGAAATCTTGCACCGTCCCGCCCAGGACATGAATCATCCCTTTGTTCGGCGTATCCGAGCTGTCTGTACCAGCCGCCCATGAGTCACTTAGCAGCAGTCTTGGTTAACAGATCTACACATCAGAAGGAGGGTAAGCAGAAAAAAATAAAATATTTTGAGAGAGAGAGAGACCACGTTCACATAACTTTTATTGCAGTATATCGTAACTGTTCTATTATATTATTGTTGTTTATCCCTTACTGTGCCTAATTTATCAATGAAACTTTATCAGAGGTATGCATGGATAGGAAAAAACATAGCATTTATAGGGTTCAGTACTATCTGCAGTTTCAGGCATCTGCTGGGGGTCTTAGCAAGTACCCCGCTCAGATAAGGGGGGACTCCATGCCAGTAAACAGTCCGCATTCTAAATCCTAGTTCTGAGCTCCTCTCAGCCCTTCATGTACTGCTCGTTATCCGGTACTGATTTTGTTTTGTTTATTCTTCAGATGTGACATTTGCTACTTTTTTCCAGGTTCAACCTTAGAGTATTTCGGCAATGATCTTGGTGTCTTCCCTGTGACTCGTATCCACCATAAGAACTCAGGCCCCACCGTAAACATCCATGCCCTCCAGCTCAGAATCAATCTCCCTAAAGTTGCTTTCTGCCACCAGGTTCTTCCTCTCCTAAGCAGGAATTAGACAGAGCAAGGCTATTGAAAGCAATCTGCCATCTCAGAAGACTCAGGATAATTCCAGATTTCTAGAAATTCTTAAAAAAGGAAAATTTACCCAATATAATTTTCAAATATATTCTATTTTTCTTCTTTAGGTAAAAGTTAGAGGAAAATATTAATAATATTGATATTAGAGATTCATCTGTCAACAATCTTTGGAAAAACTGGGATGCTTCCTCAGAAAATAAACTAAATGTTTACAAGTATAGAGATGTATTCCATTTTATAGGCAAAAGCTACAAACATCTCATGTATCAAAAATCCATCTTAGGTGTTTCTATGTAGTTTCCATAAATTTGAGTACTGAATTAAGTAAATTGAAAAAAAGATGCTAGAAAAACATAATTAATGAAAGAAACTGGAGTGGTTTGAATAAGAATGAGTAAATTCTAGACACAATTTAAACAATACTCAATTTTTGGCAACATATATTCAAATATAGCAACAGAGAGAGAGATATCCCATCTCATATTTAGTCCGCCATCTATGAATTCCAATAGAATTTCTTTTCTGAAGTCTGAAGCCTTCACTGATGATGTATTCTAATAATTTGCCATGTATTAGACTTGCTTCCCAGAAAAATTATACGCAACCCCCTGGCCACCCGTCAGAGGCAGGGTGAGGAAGGAGTCTGAGCAGGGCCTTTTCTCTCTTTCATCTCCCTGGAGGCCCACTGCTTCAGAACTGCCATGATCCCTTCCTGCACCTTAAAGCAAAAGTGTATGAGGATGCCTCATTGCTAAGATATTCAAGAAGAAAGACAGGTGCATGTTGCCGGGACCATGTAAGTGTGGTGATCATTTGACATACTTTAAAATCAGTAGCCATATGCCTTCCTTTTTCTCTTTTCAAAAACAGTTGTGTCTCTCTCTTTCCCACTTTCCTCTTTTCTGGCTCCTCAGCCCCCCTGAAGACACCTGTGCCTCCAATGTGGACCTTGAGCTCTGCGATGGCCAATTTTATGTGTCAACTTGGCTGGGTCATAGTGCGCAGATATTTCGTCAAATGTTATCTGGATGTTTCTGTAAGAGTGTTTGTGGATGAGATTTGCATTTGAATTGGTCGAGTTGGAAAAAAGGAGATTTCCCTTCATAATGTGGGTGGACTTCATCCATTCAGTTGGAGGCCTGAACAGAGCAAAGACTGACCTTTGCAGAGCAACAGGGAATCCCCCGGCAGAGGGCCCTCAGACATGAACCGCAACGTCGGTCTTTCCCTGAATCTCCAGCCTACCAGTCCACCATGGAGATTTTGGACATGCCAGCCTCTAGAATTACATAAGCCAATTCCTTAAAACAAATCTCTCTGTATGTGTATATACACATCCTACTGGTTCTATTTCCCTGGAGAACCCTAGTGACTATAGGATCTTTCACTGTGACATTTGGAAGTTGGTTCTTTCTCACATGGCCACAACAGCCGCAGAACATCAAAAGAAACTTTAATTATCTGATGGAGAAGACACCGACATAAAAGTTGTCTGTCCCCAGTTTCTGGAAAGACTTAAACGTGGTGCAAATGAAAGAAGCAGCTGGATAAACTGAAATTTTCAGTTTCTCTGACAGAAAACTTCTCAAGCAAGTCTCTGTAGTACATGAGTTAAACTTTCGTTTCATCCGTCTGCCAGGACATAACGGCTGTTCTGTTAAAGTTCGTGAGAAATGACAGATTGAAGGGGACAGCAGCTCAGTTAATAAGGGTGTCACAGAAAACGGGGACCCTGGAGCTCTTAAAGAAGATGAAACTGAGAAAGTACGCAGCAGCAATCAACGTAAGGAGATATCCTAACTGGTACTCGAAGACAGGAGAAACAGAAACTGCAGCATCTTGCACAGGGAAGCTAGGAGTTCATTGATGAATCTCGCTTATGGCACCCTGCTCAACAATTTTTTTAACTTGATTTGTGTCCAGCACTACATAGCAAGACCTGGAAGGGCAATATTTGTTCATGCTTGCAGGCTGTAAATGCAATCATTTTTCCATTTGGTCACACTGTCTAAAAACCATTTTTTCTCAGGCAAAGACCATTATTGACTATAAAAAACCAGTAACAGAGAAAAGATAAAATTTCAAACACTCCTGGTTTTTTATAAGCAATATATAGAAATATTCCCTCTACCAAAATGAAAGTCTCCCCATCATTTTTTTGGTGGATCTTGGACTGTTTGGCAGCAGACATAGTTCATTTCTTCATAGTTTCAAAAATCATGAAATCCTTAGTCTTCCTACAGCTAAACTTTGAATTGTTTGGCTAATATTAATAGTTCAACATCTCTGTGATTATTTCTGGACAGGCAAAACAACAAAAGAAGTAAACCCACTGAAAACTTCACTTTATATCCCAAGTGTCCTTAAAACTCATCCTAATACCTCTTCTTTCCCCCATCCCCTGTTTTATAGTTTGTCTCCCAAACAGTGATAAGCCCAAGGTTACATATTATCTACAGTTTTCAAATCAATATTACCTTATATCACTATTGCTGAGCAGTTTAGGGCTTTGCGGCTAGCTACCATGACAATAGATGCACAGCCTGGAACCAGTTTTAGTTAATTAGAGTCAATCAATCCAAACTTTGCTAACTTACTCATGTGAAACAATAGTATAATGAACCAAAGTCGGCAAGATGATTGGGAAACACAAATTATTGCACCCTGATAAATTAAACGTGACTATTACAAAACCTTCTTTCTAAATGAATACTCAGGAAGGAAATATATGGGTATTTAATATAATTAAGAACACAGGAAAAATAAACTTAAAGGAGCTCTTAAAGCCCCCTTTTTTTTCCTTAAGAAAAACACTCAGAGGTTGTATAATGGGAAGATCTTGTGGCCTCTTTACGAGTATTCATTTGGGGAAATATCTTCCTGTCGATCCCATGTGGTCTGTGGGTAGAGTAGACAGAAAGCAGGATGTGCACACGTGTGGGCTCCAGAACCACAGTGAAATGGACATGGCAGGCTGGAAAAGGGGCAAAAAGAGAAGAAATAGATGGGCCTAAGCTTCTGCATCTGTATGCATGCAGCGTGGGAGCGTGGGTGTCTGTGACTAAGATGTCAATGCTTTTGATAATGTGCAAAACTAAATGAAAGTGTGTCTTCAGAATTCTGGCAAATCCAATGTGCTGTATCTATCATTGGTATTTGTGGCACACATCCTACAGTTCACAGGCTACTGTAGACTGAGTAAAATAAACAGTCCTTTAGACATGTGATTGCTAGAACAAGACAAACCCCGAGATTCACTTTCCCATAAGCCAAACTTTGCTGTTGCCTCATCCCAAGGTAACACGCAAATCCTATCAGAACCAGTACTTTGGGTTAAAAAGCCATGTTGGTGGGTCATAGTTAAATGGGAGATAAGGAAGCCTTTGCTGTACAAATTGATGTGAAGGTACTAGGTGTCCTATTTGGGAAATGAGTGACGGGGAGACAAGGGGGACTGCCTGGGGGTTGAGGTGGTTAGAGAAAGGAAGATGAAAAAAACGTAGACAGAGGAGTTTAAAAACAAGACTCTGATGCCCCAGCTTAGGCTAAAATCAGCCCTATTATTATCTATCAGCAGTGAAACATGTCACATAAAAAAGTTGTGTGAGAGGCAGAGTTGAAAGAGCTCTGACCTGCAGAGAGAAGACCCGGGTGGGGACCCTTTTCCAGCCAGTCCTGTGATCTACTTGGCCTCTGTTTCCTTAACTGCAAAATGGGATGCTGAGGGAGATGATCATTGAAGGTACCAACTCAAAATGTTCCAACCCCAGGTGCAATTTCAAGAACAGTGTTTGAAAACATGTGTTATCACAGGTTATCATGTGTATAACATGTGTTTGATAACATATGTTATCAAACACTGTTGATAACGCTGTTGCATGTTACCTTGGGAACAGTGTTTGATAACAGTGTTAATTACCAAGTGACACATGTTAATTACCAAGTTACCTTGTTTCTTTCCTCACAAAATCAGGCAGATTGAGCCAGCAAGGTTTGGCTAATGGGAAAGTGAATCTCAGGGTTTGTCTCGTTCTATCAATCACATATCTAAATGGCTATTTATTTCACTTGGTCTACAGCAGCCCCTGACTGTAGGCACGTGTGCCACAAATACCAGTGATAAGTATAGCACATCAGATTTGCCAGAATTCCGAGGAAATGACAAAGATATTTACAACGTTATATTAGATTTCACTCCTTATGTTGAACTCCCATCTATTTTCTCACAATCTAAATTCTGACTAATTTACAGTTTTTATACACTCTCTAGCTCATATACACTTTACTGTCATTTGTCAGGTGCATAACCAGAGTTTGTCTTAAAAGGGATCTAAGGGTTGGCCTCACATCCATGATAAGCTTTGATATCTATGTCTCTCTGGATTGAGAAAGAAGCCACATTCGTTTTATTTTATTTTTTTTTTAAAGATAACTACTGCAATGATACGGTGGTTCACTCTTCTTTATGCTATAAATGAATAGTCAAAATAATTTGAAGCTTCTAAAAGACACAGTATAGGACTCATGTCACTTTCTGTGTCCTATGATGTCTAACATCAGCTACGGAGATCCTTAATCAATTGCTGTTAGATGATGGATGGGTGCATAAACACATGGATAGATTACAAATGGCTGGGAGATAAACATATACATAAATGGAAGATCAGCATAAGGACACATGACCTATAGCTGATATTTCTTTGTATTTGGAGAACTATCTTAAATACTTGATTTTTAGAGACTTATTTTTGGAAATGGCAATATTTTATGGACTAGAACTATATCATGACAAAATTGTACACATTTTCATATTCATATTCATTCAACATATTTATATGCATTTGACTACTAAGAAAAAAGTAAATAAAAGATAACACAATTTTTAAAATTTCAAAGATGTGCAGCTAATTTAATCCCACCTACCACATCTCAGATTCAATTTCTATCATTAGCAATAAAATAAATTCTAACCAAGAGTTTACTTTCCAGACATAGTTTATCTATAACTTAACTATAGTTTATATTAATATCTATAACTTAAACCTCATACAACCAGTTGCTTCCCCTAAAATCACATAAAAATCACAAAGTATTTTCCTGGCCATGACACCACCAATTGGTGATGAGAAATTTGCTTGTGCTTTTGACATTTCTGTGTAAAACAACAGCTGCTTCACTCACTTGGAAGCAGCCTTTTTCCCCACTGGGGATTCTGATCCCCAGTGGAGGTGGGCGGGCATCCTGCTAGCAATGTTGCGTACAAACAGCGATGCCTAGACACTCCATAGCTGACAGCTAAGATGAACTCATTCTGCGAGGAAGCTGTTTTCCAGTGGGAGACAGCCAGACCTGCTTCCCTTTGGGGATTAGAGTATGAGGGATACCACGGCCCTGTTCTCACCCTTGTGCATCTAACATCCACAGTCACATGGGGCCAGCCACGTACTTTGCAGAAAGCAAAGGCTAATGCTTTAAATGCATTCAAACTACCAGAAGCAAGATTCTAGGTCAAAAATGAGCACATGAATTAAAACAAAAGCATATTGTTTGAATGTAGCGGGTCCTCCTCTTCCTGTCTCTCCTATCATATCACTATCAACACCATCATTACTATTTTCTCCCCTGCCCTACCTTCTTACTTTCAAAGTTCCTAAAACTTGATAAATATCTGTTTCCTTTTCTTGTGGTCTCCCTTTCTATTCTCCTATGTTATCTTAAACCGTACACTCAATGAACCTACTCATTCCCTATACTCTTAAAATTCGACCCCAGGAGAGAAGTTTCAGTTAGGCACACAACATCAAAAGGTTGAGCCCTTGGAAGGTGGCTATTATCTGGAGGCAGTCCATACTAATTATTTTGCCCCATGTCCTCCTGACTGTATTTTCACTGTCATTGCGGCACTCCCTGACTCATCAATTTCATGGCCTCCATGTAGTTTCAGTATAGGTCCAAGGCTAGCTCCGCATGAACTAGGGATGTTCCTAGAGTGTGGCATGCAAGTAAGAGTCAGAAGACTTTGCCTTATGTACTGTTTCTGTTAACCTCAGAGCTGTCATAAGGATGAAGTGCTTAGTAATAGCACAAGACCTACTATTATTGGCTATTTCAATTAGGAGTGGTAAAATAGAAAGAACTCTTGAGTTTGGAAATTCCAAGCCTGCCTTCAGCCACTCACTAGCTACGTGACATCATTAATCTCTCTGAACTTCATTGTCAATATCTATAAAATGATAACATCTGACTGTAATGATATGGGTGTGGGTACTGTATATAGAGAGAGCAGGAGAGACAGATGCACATACATGTTTTCCATATATATCTAGTTCTGACACTTTCTTACTTTTTTCAATGAATATTTCACTGATTATCTATGTTAAACAATTTAAGAATGCCCTTTATAATTTTCTATTATTTTTTGTATTGTATGATCTCCAGAAAAATGGGAAAAGTCTTATTCTTGCTAGTACTAGTAAAATGCAAAACACATAGTATCACTAAAATGTAGCCAACAATAAATAGTAAAAGGCCGAAACATATTATGACAAAAAAACAATATATTTATATTAATAATGATACATAAAAACTAAAAAAACTACCTCTATGACTTCTTAGAGAACATCTGCTATTACTCCTTTCTCCTCCATGATCTATATTCTGATCCAAAGAAGCTCTGTGTTACTCTAATTTCTATTCATAGTCTCTGTTTCTTCTAGAAGACTATGATCCCTAAATCTGTGTTTCCATGCTAATTTCTATTTCCTTTCTTATAACTTTATGTCCAGCTCCTCTTTCAATCTCTCTTCTTGGATGTTTAACAGACACCTTGAATACCACAGTTCCCCAAACCGAATTTACCCCGTCACCATCCCACACTATTATTCTGCAAGTGTTTCTACTTCAATAACTGGCCAAACATCCACTCACATGCTCAGACAGAACCCTAACAATCAGATGCGACACCCCATATATGTTCATTATTCTTTCAAACTATACCTCTAATTTAGCAATTTCTCTCTACTTATCTCAGTATCAATCACACCATGAGAGCCACCCTTCACCTCCTCACTTTCTCTCTACTCTGATCTGTCCCCTCCTCTGACATGCTCTCAGAAAGATTTGCAGAGAAATCTTCCAAAACTCAAATTTGAATGTCATTGTCCCTCTTAAAATTCTCCCATGAATTTCCATTCCTTTTCAGATAAAGTGTCAAATTAATAGCAGCTCTTGATTTTTAGTATACAGAGGGGTAGACAGAAGGGAATAGAGTGAGTGGTAGGAAGGAGGTAGCTAGGGGACTTCTCTTAGAGCTGCGTTTGCATGGGAGTCACGTTACCACAGCCTCATCCATTGTCACATCCCTAGCATGGCCTTTGATCCTTTGAAAGCAATGATCCCCACCCAACTTTCTACCCTGAGCTCTGGTCACACATGCCCTCACTCACCATATTGGGGTCTCCTTGCCTAACCTATCCTTGCCTTCTTCAAATGGACCAGATTTACGTGCAAGCATGCTGTTTGTGTTTCTGCCTAGATCACTTTTCTTCTCATCACACTTCCTCTAAAGGGCCCTGTCTGTCCTTACAGCCACACCGTCTTTCTTGTTTCTGTTTAATTGTCACTTCCTCAGTGAAGATGTCTCCTCTCTAGGTCAGAATCCCCTCTTGAATACTATGAAAGTACCTTAATTTTTAAGTGTAGCACTTATCACAATTGTTGTAACATGATCCTTTGGAAATATTTTGTTTGAAGTCCACTGCACTCACTATATTCTATATCCAGGAGGGCAGGAGCCAGATCAGTTTGGTTCACCCTGAAACCTAACATAGAGCTGGACACATAGCAGAGGCTCAAAACAAAGGTGTTGAATAAAGTAATTACTAAATCTATTTAGATCACTCTTTTCAAACTCTCTCTCAGTTCTCAAAAAAAACCAATAATTTTGATTGTACGTGGATATTCTCCTAATGAAGTCAAATGAAACTTTTTACTTCCAAAGTCTAATTTGTTGACTATTAGACTGAGAAAAAGACCCGTCCCTCAGCTGTAACACCATATAATTTTGGAATGAAGAAAACAATGTTTATTTTTAAATTTTTTCTTCCCTGTGGAGGACAAGAATCCTCTAAACCTACTTCTTAGGTGATCAATAGTCAGTCCATATTAATTAAATTGTTGAGATCATTTTCTACCCTTTTCCTAGAAGCTTGATTTTATTTAAGTTCTTTTGTAATTATTCATTTGCTAAACATTTATTAGATACCTATTACATTTCAGGACCTAGCTATGTGCTGTGTATGGAAACTAATACTTACTGAGGAGCTAATAGTCTAGTACTGCCATCCCCAACCCCCAGGCAATGGACTGGTACTGGTCCATGGCCTGTTGGAACTGGCTGCACAGCAGGAGGTGAGCAGCAGGGGAGGGAATTAAAGCTTCATCTGTATTTTACAGCCGCTTCCCATTGCTCACATCACCACCTGAGCGCCACCTCCCATCAGATCAGCAGCGGCATTGAATTCTCATTGGAGCACGAACGCTACTGTAAACTGTGCATGTGAGGGATCTAGGTTGTGTGCTCCTTCTGAGAATCTAATGCCTGATGATCTGAGGTGGAGCTGAGGTGGTGATGCTAGTGCTGGGGAGTGGCTGCAAATACAGATTATCATTAGCAGAGAGCTTTGACTGCATAATAAATAAATTGCTTGCAGACCCCTATCAAAACCCTATCAGTGAGTGGCAAGTGACAATGTAATAATAATAGAAATAAAGTGCGCCATAAATGTAATGTGCTTGAATCATCCCGAAATCATCCCCCAGAGTCCTGGGAAAAATTAGCTTCCACAAAACTGGTCTCTGGTACCAAAAAGGCTGGGGACCGCTGGTCTAATAGGATAAATGAATAACTAAATATATTTATAGGCATATTTATAAGGCAGTTAAGAGATCTAAGATAATTATGTATATAATACCGTGGGCATGTAACAGAATTAATGAATTTTACCTGTGAAGATTCGGGGCACTACAAAAAGGGAGGTATGGAGACAGCTCTTGAGGATGAAGAGAAGGTCACCAGGCAGACATTGATCCCTCCAGTCACTCTGGAGGAGGAGCAGAGGCATGACCAAAGGCAAAGAAACTATTCACACACTTGACGATTGCCCTGTGTGATTCAGACTCCCTCATAAACAGACCTACCTCTTTTACAAAACACAGCTATATGTTAATATCCGTGGTGAGCAAGGCTCTCCCGAAATGTATGATTACTTTCATTTGGTTCTCAAACCAGTGGATTTGAAGGGAATTCAATCTTAACAGCAGATCTCAGTTTCTTTCTGGACAACTATCAATATGTGCAACTTCACAGCAGTGAAGAAATATGGGCGGCCTCCTCCTGTAGAGATGTACTTTAATGATTCATCAGTGACTGTACTATAACTCATTCATAAAATCCCAAAGCATTAAAAGCTCCATCTTCATTACTACCAGATGTCTTACAGACGCCTAAGTCAACACTTCAAAATGACTCCCTGCAAGTTTGCAAGACCAAGTGTACCTTCAAGGACATCTGGGAATACAAATGCTGCAAGGAATCTGCTGGAAGCTGGTTAGCAATACTGCAAAAATGCTTTTTAATGCTAAGGACCCCGTGCTCCTCATATTCTGCCACTTGCATCCTGGAGATAAAAATGCTTCCAAAGGACTTAGTTTGAAAAGGAGAGAATAAATAAATTTCTTCCAAAGATTACAGCAATTGCAAGAACATCAGTTTCTCGATAGACAGACAGACAGGCAGGTAGTTAGAGACAGGTAGATGACAGATATACAGACGGATATAGAGGTAGAAAGAAAGGTAGATGTCTTCCTTCACAAAGCTGATTTTTTGAAATTACTGAATAAAATGCAAAAAATTCGATTCAGGCATCAAAGGAAAGAATTTTTGAATGCATGCATTTCCTTATGAAATTAAAATGCTACAAACTGCCAGAATTGAATTTACAAAATCTTTGGGAGCATTGAGCATGACGGTCTCAGGGAATCTTGCTTCTGCCCTTCAAGCCATCCCAGGTACCAGCCGAGAGGGAGGCAGGACCGTCTGAGTCCCATCTGCACAGAGATCCCGACAGATCCCTGACACTGACTTTTCAGTTGCCTTTATTCCAAATGTCGCTGAAGAGAATTGTTCCTTTTTAAAATCATTTAAATTCTATATTTAAGCCTGCTACAGATATGCTTTTGTCAAAAATCCTGGTGAGAAAGCGAACAAAAACAAAAAACAAACAAGCAAACCAAACTCTTTGAGCCTGTAAGTTCCCTGAAGCCTGAGCCGGTAACACATACTCAACACTAAGTGTGGACCGGAGAATCCTGGGCTCGGATGGATACCCAGATCCCAACGTGGCCCTAAGTTACGTAGCACATTTATTCCTAAACACAAAATCCTTCCCTTCTAAGGTCACCACTGGGCTCCATGTCTTTAACTGTGGTATGTTATACCTTTAAAGCATTACACTCGCACACAGTTTATTTTTTCATCAGCTGTAATCAGTTTTTGAATTCTGTTGTGTTTTATTTTTTTTTAGCCAAGTATGGTTCTCATGGTGTAGTAAATGACATTAGGCTTTTGTAAATTCTTGCAGAATATAACAGATCATTGGTTTTATAACACAGTCGCTGCTTTTGCATTCTGATGAGATTATTAGTAGCAGCCTAGAATACAACATCCCTGCATACTGTTAGTTAAAAAAAATAAAAGTTTACTAAATGGTCTCTTGTCAACTGTATCTGAAAATCATTATAGTTTCTCTGTTTCCTCTACATGAAGGGGCTCTTCAGCAAGCTGGTGGGTTATGTCAACATGAGGTTACAAAATTATTATCCCAGCTCTGTCTGTTTCAGTGGGGCTCATGCCATGCATTAGCATTCGTCCTGTAAACCTCAGGGGCTTAGGTATTCGTACATCAGGTGTAGAACAATTCTGGTGTTCAAACAGAGGATGCTCAAAGCCAATTGGCCTAGCGGTAGCTTTCATTGGGAGCAAATTCAGAGGGGGGAAAAATGCACTGGGGCATTTCTGATTTGCCATCTCTCCATAGCATAGATCAGTCCTTTGGGACATTCAGTGGCCTCCTGTAGAGAGATTTAAAATCCACTCTATTAATAAAATTAAGTGTTTCTCCCTCTTGGGCCCACAGTCTATAATGTAAATTAGCTACCTACGTGTGGTATTTATGGGGCAAATGGTCCTCCATGCGCTACAGCAGGGCAGCGAGCAAGGGAGAAGTGCAAGGCGTGCCAACGGGAGTGCCTAGCACAGACCAGGGAGCAGAACATTTTGTTCTTTTTTTTTTTTTTTCTTTAGGGTTGAAACGATGACATTTGAAAATTGCCTACTGCATGTGCACCTTACTTTTCTCTCCGTGCTGCTTCTCACATGCATACCTGCTGTCTGCATTAAGATCGTGACATTCTGAGCTCCAAATTGATACAATGCCAAATAAAAAGCTATACGGTGAGCCACAATGGTTCTCGGAAGTCACAGCATTCAACATAGCCAATCGTATAAATTTTTAAATGTATAAATGCATATTAAAATAAGAGATCTGATGTGCTTCAATAGTTCTGGCCTATTAGACACGTAAAGCGATATTTTAAAAAACTGCTTGCATCTAGTTTGCATTTTACCTGAAAATGGGAGTGATGAGAATGATGCATTTTGTAAAACCTTCACTATCCTGTTTTAAAATTTTCCCCCGTAACAGTTCCAAGATTTAATCACC
Source organism: Avahi laniger (assembly GCA_963575035.1). Classification (NCBI taxonomy): domain Eukaryota; kingdom Metazoa; phylum Chordata; class Mammalia; order Primates; family Indriidae; genus Avahi; species Avahi laniger. The sequence continues at coordinate 62,599 of CAUYSK010000402.1, read as the reverse complement.
CTCTCTCTCTTCTTTTGTTTTGATTTTCTTTTTTCCCAGTTTCTCAGGACATCTTTGTTTTATTGACAGCACTTTAAAATTGAATCATGTTTAAAATGAACATGATTCTCTTTGGAATTTTAAATGGATGCTTCAGATTCTTTCGGGACAGCCATTCTTAACTGGTAACATTCTCTGACATTCCATGTCAGGTTTACTTAAGAACTACAATGCAAGTTCTCCAAGATGTTTACTCTTAAATTACTGTAAGTTGTGTTATCAAACTAGTTAACGTAAATGGAAAAGTGAAATAATCAAATTTTTAAAAACTTTCATGGATCAGTGCTTCAGGCCAAGCTCTCACCTCTGCAGGTAAGTGCCCGCTGCCTTCGGCTGAGCTGCAGAAACTGTGCTAAGGATCAGGGACAAAGAGTCCAAGGCAAGGACCTAAAGCTGGTCACATTCTAATGAACAAGCAAAAATAAATAAATAAATAAATAATACAGCATAATATAATAAATGCTGCAGGGTATAAATTTAGAGGATATGTTTTCCTTGGAAATCAGTAATATCAGGAATGCCATTGTACACTTTTTCGCTTCTCTGGCAGAGACTTGGTCTCCTTAGCCAGCTATGAGGTTTCTTTGCAAATTGATAGAGGGGAATGCAGTTTAAGCTCTAAATGTAAACAGATAAGGATTTAAATCCCGCCTCCTACCCTTGCTGTGTGATCTAGAGGTAACCTGGCTTACCTTTCTTTGTGTTTTCTGCTATGAAAATAGAGAAAAAAAATCCTACCTACTTCATAGGTGTATTGTGAGTTTTAAGTGAGAGGCAGTTTAATGCAGTGCCTGGCACATAGCAAGTGCTCATGAAATGCTATGTGGCATCGCTATTATCGTTATTCATAGAGCCCACATGCTCAATCACTTTACCCATGTGCCTCCAAGAGTGGGGTTTTGACCAGGGCAGCCAGCTAGTTTCTTTTCCCTGAAAAATGTGCTTCCTTCCCCCAGTTTGAGCACTGTATGGTCAAGAGCTCCCATCAAGTTCTCATGCACTATCTATTAGGAGCTGGTAAATGTGTCTCTTTAGCTCTTTCCCTATTAATGAAATTAAATTGCAGATTATAAGGATGATGAATTCGATCCTAGTTCACATGTCTGTTCACATGCAGAAGTGGAAGTTCAATGTGATGTGATCTCCCTGTGCCACGTGACTGTTTTGAAGATCCGGGCTCTATTTTACCCTGGAGCTGTAATTCTCTTCTTTTTTCTATGTGAATGAGTACATTATGCTGTTTTCCTAGGCGCCAATCAGTACATACTTGACTGGTCTCCAGGAACCCGCCAGTGTTATGTGGCCAAGGCCTCTGATCTCTGCATGGACCCAGACTTCATGGATCAGACCTGTGCTGATAACTCCCCACCCCACCCCCCAGCTGACCTAACCTGACTTTCTGCAATGCTAATGCAAGCCTTCCTATCTCTTCTCCTAATCCCAGGTAGAATATGCTTTCTTCCTTTAATTTAACCATTACACACACACAGACACACACACCACATATACACACTCAACTCTCCTTATAAAAACTCATCAGAGACGTTCATTCAATAAATATATTCTGAGTATCTTCTATGTGCCAACATGTACTGCGTTAAGTATCAGGGATATAAATTTAACAAGACGGACCTTGGCCTTGAGTACACTCAACAATAGGGAATAGACAGCAGACAAATACATAAATAAATAGCCAAAATATTTTCAGACCATGATCAGTGCTTTGAAAGAAATAACGAGGGTGCTGTGCTGTACCAGAAAGTAACATGGGAATTGACTCCAATGGAGGAGACCCAGAAGGCCTCTCTGAGGAACAGATATTCAAGAAAAGACCCAAAGAGTGAGGAGCAGCCAAGCAAGTGAAGAGTCAGAGGAAAAAAACTTTTCAGGCAGGAGACACAGCAAATGCAAAATCCTTGAGGTAGCATAGAACTGAAAAGGTTTCAAGAACCCAAACTCCCAGTGTGGCTGTACCTGTGTGACATGCAGCTGGAGAGAGGTAGTCAGGAGCCAGAAGGAGCAGGGCTTTGCTAGTCTGGGGAGCTGCGGTAAGAAGGGTTCGGGTGTGTCCTAAGCACGGCAGAAAGCCCACGCCGGGTTTGCAGCAGGAGGAAGACCTGCTCCCATTCTGTGATGTAAGGAACTCTAAGGGTCGGGTGGAGAAGGGAATGTATGAAAACCAGACTCATGGCAGGGAAGCCAGTTTGAAGGTTACAGAAGCTTTCCAGGGATTGACATGTGAACTGAGGCTGAGGCAGAAGAGGGCAAACACTGAACTGATTCGGGGTGTATTGAGGCAGAAGCAAAAGAACTGAATGACGGATCTGGGAGGAAAGGGCAAGGGAAAATGAAAGAAATGAAGGAATTCCTGATGGCTGCAGGTTTCTGAACAGAGTAACTGAGTCGACGACGTATCATTTACTAAGATGAAGGAGAAACAGGTGCAGAGGATTCTGAAAGCAGGATGTAAAGTTTGAGACACCTGTGAACCAGCCATGTGCAAAGGTCAAGAAGGCACCACCCAACAGGGTTCTGTTCTGCTTACCTGCTCTCCAAAGTGTCAATATTGATCACATTGGAAAACTCTTAAAAATAACTGCCACCATTTGCCAGGGGACAATGTGATCCCCTTGGTGCATTGCATCTCTTTGGGGCATTGGCTAAATGTGATTTTTATACACCAGGATTGCTCCTTACTATCAGCATCAACACACAAACTTCACTGTATGAAACGCTTAGCACAAAGCTCAGAGTAAGGAACGTCTAGCTAGGAGACTTTGGCAAAGTCCTGAAGGGATGGTAGCGCCAAATATATAAATCAATCAGGAGGCCTCATTATCTAGAATCTGAAAAAATGAGAGTGTATCCACAGGAATACAGCCCCCTGGAGAGATGTGCCATAGTAAATGCCTACTGTATGCATTGGTAAACACACTAACGTGATCTCACCAGGTTCCAGAAATGTCACACCAAAGGCATTTTCCCTAAAATACAAATCAAATGGTGTTGCATGGAGAAAAACATTCGCTTGTGGGGAGGGAGGGGCTAGAAGGAAAATTCCACAATCACAATCTTGATTCTTACAAGAAAAGAACATCACAACATGCAAATGTTATCAAATGCTGTATAAAATGTTGCAAAATCATTCCTGTCAACTGAATATAAGATGCTAATTGGTGATGTATGTAGTCCCAGAGATGCTTGACATGCAAAGAGTGAGTGAAGTACGACAAAGCATTTGTGTGGGCCATCTGGAAGGGCATGCCACACTCCTGCATGTGATGAGAAAGCACAAGGAAACAGAAACTTTGGAAACCAAGGCCTAAATATGCATGGCTCTGGGAGCTTCCATCTTTTACCCCAATCAAGATCCTGGGGAGGAAACCTTCCGTTTGGACCATGGTGACCAAACAAAGGGGAATCTGACCTTCCCATGCACAGTTAAGATTTGCCAGCCCCTCTGCAATCTGGACATCTCTCCAGCTTTCCCAAGCATGCAGATCGTGTTCCCCACGCACTTCACGTCTGAAATTTGAAGTTCTGCCCCTATAGCTCACTCCCAGAAGCAGGTATTTGGTCTCAGGTGATAACAAGCATACACAGTGTTTAGCTTTCTAAGGCAAAGATACTTTCTCTATGCCCATACACACACGTCACACAAGGGAATATTTTCCACACACACCAAAGACAGTATACAAAATAGAAATCTGTGTTTCTTCTCTACCTCTGCATGAGAAAAATTTGTAAGTGTTCACCAAAAGAGAAGAGTGAAAACTATGAAATACATTTTCATTCATTTCAGGTTATAAATTAGATTTTCAAAAATTAAACTTGAGGATAATATAGCCTTGACATAAAACTTTGCCTAAATTTTGTGCAAAAAAAGTCTCAGTCTTCAAGGAGAACCAGTCAATTTTTTAAACAGTCTTTGGTAGTAAAAGAACTGGACGAATTCTTGAACATGGGCCATAAAATTTGGAGATCCATTTTTTTTAAATTAATGATTTGGTTTCCAGTGAGGAAGCCACAGGCAGCACGAATTGTTGAAAGAGGCACAAGGGGAGAGAACAATTCAGGACCACAGAGGCCCCCCCAAAATGAGGTTATCTGGATGCCCAGCCTGGTGTTCTGCCTTTAAAGGCTCATGTTTTCTTCTGAACCCTTATCATTTATGTCCTTGTTTGAAGGAAAGTTTAGAGATTCCTTTAGCCCACAGCTGATTAAAAGACAAATGAACCCAAAGCACAAATACAAACACCTGAGAGATTGCATCTCCACAATCAATCTACCTCTTCTTAAATACATTTTGTTTGTTTGCCTATCTGAGTGTAAGCCCCAAGGCAAGAACTGTGTCTTTTTAATGTCTTTGGCAGCACCACACATATTGTAAAATCTGAGGCAATGATAAACAATAATAATAATGCCATTCAACAGGAATGCTGACTCAAATAGCATGAGTTTAACCCTAATGGTTTAGACACTCAGAGCTGGGAACAGATACGGCACTAGAATAAATTTATATAATCCAAATGTGCTTCCAAAATCTGAATCATTCTCTTCTCTATTTGGGTTGCATATTTTGAAAGCTGTGATGATGAAAGTATTGTTTGCCAAAAGAAAAAGAAAGAAAGAAAACCTTGTACTGGAGCAAAAATGTTATCACCAAACATTTATCGAGCACCAACGGTATTCATTAAAGAAAGAAAAGTAAACAGGACACATTTCCTACTCCCTGAGACCTCATAATATATAGATAGATCATGAAAGAGTTAAGAGAGGAGGAACTAGGAGAGTTTTTAAATGCTTTTGTGAAAACTGTGCCCTGTAGATCATAATAAAATGTACTCATTTGAAATGGATGGTCTATCCCTAAGAACATAACTGCATGGGTCAGTTCTTTGGCGGGAAAGCGCAAGACTGATTTTCTATACTCAGGCAAGAGGGCTTGACTAGAGAGCGTGCTCTGAGCACCTTCCTGACCAACTGGTCACAGGTAACACAGGGTTCATGAACAACGAAGTTCCTCCCATTCCACCTATTCCTAAAGAATCCACCCCATCTGATGAAGAGTGTGAGTTTTCCGAAGATACCTCATTAATGCAAATATGAAAGGGACTGTGGCCTAAAATACTTATCTCCCATATCTCCCACCTACACATTTGTCAATAATAAATCGTTTATCACATTAGTCAGTTGCCACTGCCCCAGAGCAGAAACCTAAAAGAATGAGACAGCAGGAGGCACAGGTTTTGATGGGACTAATAACGAAGGGATCTAGAAGTCTTGATGTGAGAGCAGAACACATTGATCAGGAAGATACAGAAAAGAAGGAAGGAGAGGCTTTAAGAAAGGAATTTAGGAATGGGGTGGGGGGATCAGGGGAAAACTTGCCTACTCCTACAAATTATCCAGTTCTAATCCTGAAATGTTACTTCATGGAGAATTAGGCACAGCTCAATATTCTGAAACTAGATTTGTCTAAATTTCACATAATGAATTTCGATTTACCAATTCTGCTTTCCTAACTGGAATTCTGACTATAATGGCTTATGAGGATTTTGGGGGACTCAGAAGATTCAAGAAAATTTGAAGCTGTAAGATCTTAGAAAGTCAAAAGATATTATGTGTCACCTGAGACCTTTGTGGACTGAATTTTGCCCTCCCCCGCACACCAAACACACTTCACATGTTGAAGTCCTAATCCTTAATGTGAATGTACTTGAACATGGGATTTTTAGAGAAATAATTAAGGTTAAATGAGGTCCTAAGGGTGAAGCGCTAACCCCATATGACTGGTATCCTTATAAGAAGAGGAAGAGACCCCAGGATATGTACAAAGAGAAAAGGCCACGTGAGGCCACAGCAAGAAAGAAGGTGGCCATCTGCAAGCCAGGGAGAGAGCCCTCACCAGGAATTGACCCTGCAACACATTGATCTTAGAATTCCAGCCTCCAGAACTGCAAGAAATACATTTCTATTTTTTTAAACTACCTGGTCTGTGGTATTTTGTTATGGCAGCCCTAGAAGACTAATACACTGAACTTCAATGATTATCAAGTAGGAAAATTGCTCTCCATAAAGGAGAAGACAGCATGAACCGAATCTGCCACTAGGAGCAAGAAGGACAACCACAGAGAAAGCAACTTAAAGTCGAGAGTAGTGATTTTCAGTGGGGCGAAGGGATGGCCAGGCACAAGGTCACTTCTGCAAAATCTACTTGTTACTTCCCTTCTCTCAGAAACCCACACAAGGTGATGATTCACCCTGAGACCAGCCTGAATAATTCAATTTGTTCCTAGATGATTCTGACATACACGAGCCCTTTGTCTCCGCTCCTCTGTATTCATTACCAACTGCTGGATACTTACTAGAAAATCTAAGTGCCTCAGTGGCGATTGTTCCAGTTATTGGCTGAATATCTGAAGGTGAACCATGAACCACGAGTGTACAAAAACAGTTGTCTTTGCCTTCTGCTCCATCCACAATACCAAACTAGAATGAGAAGCAACAAAACAATCCAGAAATGTGAGATGCCCTCACTCAAATAGAAATGTCTTTATAACCAAAGTATAGCATCTTACATAACAGATGAAATTAAAAGCCTCACCTGTCTTTGGAGAAGAGAACATTAGATGTTTGACTGATCTGCAAAGAAAACAAAGCCTCCTATTCTCATTTCTTTGTTCAATTAGGTCCCACGTTTCTACTCCTTATTTGGCAGAGACTGCAAGATTTCACCCATAGCTGAATGCTCCTCTACTTCCTGGTCTTTCAATTAGGCTACAATTTCCAGACCCTCTGCCAGTTATGTGTGGCCACATGACTAAATTCTCACCAAAGAGATGAATATAAGTATCATGAACTACTTCTAGGTCCACGTGAGAGCCTCATTTCTTTTCCTATTAGCTGGAGCAAAGGGACTCTGAGGACCTGAATGAAGGTGGATCTCATGATGAAAAGAAGCCTGGGTCTTTGGATGACCGCATAGAGGAGCAACCCACCAACCCCCAGATCCAATGGATCGATATGGGTGAGAAATATCCTTGGATTATCTCAAGCCACATATGTTGTGGAGTTTATTTATTAGAACAGTAGACTGACTCTACCAACACATTTAAATTAGAAACAACAGAGAGTTTTGTTCATTTTTGCCAATAAGTTTTAGGAGTTTTCATTTAGGGAATGATAATCTGGAGATAAACATTTCATACCCTGATCTTTCAGAAGCTCTGAGTCAATGCCCATGCAAGGAGAAAGGGTAACTAAGCTGATGGGCTTAACAGTCTTTAATGCAATGATAAGCAGGGGTCATGGCAATCTTTCACAGTTGAGTGATGTCTTTCTCCAAAGAAGTGTACCTTTTGGATTCATTCCACAGAGTCACTGTCCTTTATGGGCCTTGCCAGATGAAGTTTTCTTATAATTCTACTTTCCTTGGAGTGAGAGAACCAACACACAGCTCTATGAGCTTACTAGATATCCCTTGATGATTACCTAATCATACAAGTTTGAGTCTGATAGATTTAGACTATGAACTATGGAAATACAGCTCAATTATGGATTGGACACATTTGTGGGTTAATAGCAAAATCATAGCAAGCATCTAGGTTTCTGGCCATTCTCTTATTTTTGTTGCTGTTGGTACATAATGGTTATACATATTTTAGGGGTATATGTGATATTTTGGTACATGCATGCAATGTGTAATGCTCAAATCAGTATAATTGGGATATCTCTAACCTCAAACATTTATCTTTTCTTTATGTTGGAAACATTCAAATTCTTGTAATTCTCTTGAGGGCAGTTCTGCAAAATGTGTGTTTGATTAACCTGTCAATCATCACTTCCTGCCTCCCAACCTACAGGAAGTATGAGAGGAAAAACTGAGCATTCTCTATCCCTTTTCTCTGCCTCTGCCCCTATCTGGATTTTTTCACATGCTCATTGAAATAAAGATATCAGGGAGCCATGAGGGGGTGAATAGATCCCTGGTGTACATGTATGTATATAAGAGTGTGTGTGTGTGTGTGTGTTTGTGTGTGTGTGTGTGTGTGTGTGTGTTACCTGCAATGGTAGCCAGATAGCAGTTCTGGGAGAGGTAAAAAGCAGGACAGGGAAGTAGCAATGGATATATGAATACTCCATCCAATCTCTGGCCTTTTACAAACAAATGACTGGTATAACCCTACACAATAGTATCACCAATATTTGTAATCAGGATGAACCATGTCATTTGATAAACTTTTATTATATTTTATTAGAAACAAGAACATTTGAATTTTTTCACTATTAATAACAAATAACATTTGTTAGAACTTAATGGCCCACAGAGCACTTTGCATTAATATTATCTCAAAGCAGGAATTTTTTGTGCCCTGTGTCATGTCTATTGGGCCCACCTCTGGTCTCAGACATACTTCCATGCACTTACTCTGCCACCAACCTTCCTCAAGCCCAAGCAGCAACTTCTCTCCACTTTGCTGCCCGAAGACTTTCTCTAAAGCCACACAGCACAGTCATAGTCAGAAAGCATGGGGGAGGAGTGGGGGAACCACATAGCACAGTCACAGAAAGCACGGGGGTGGAGTGGGGGGACAATAACCTCGGGCCAGGGGAGAATCCTCAGCTAGTGAGACACGGGCATTAGCAGATAAATGCCTGGACATCCTATGTGTTGGAGAGACAATTCTGGGGCATGGTCCCTATGCAGTTCCTTAGAAGGCCCCCAGTGGGATTAAGATCTAGTTGTCTGCAGCAAAAAACAACTAATAGCATGGATGTTTCCAAGATATGTTCCATAGATCAAGATGGTTTCCAGGGATCATTTCTCAATAACCTACCTCCATCAAACTCTTTGACTCCAGCTCTGCTTTAGAATAACCTGACTAAGGTATCTCATTTAATCTTCACTCTAGAATAGAAGGCCCTATGCATCATGCCACATGCCTTTTCAACATTCACAGTTTAATAAGAAGAGGCACAAGGTGAATTGGGGCAGCCCCTGTCCCAGCTGCTGGATGGTTAGAAGTCGCCAGTCATAGGAGTAGATGTAATGACTTAGCCACACTACCTTTCAAAGACCAAAATTGCAACTGAACTCACAAATGTATACCATTTGCCTTCTAAAGAGATTTGAAGTTGTAGAAAAACTATGAACTCAACAACATTATCACGCATCTCACCTGCAGAATCTCCTGTAGGACTGTTATTAATTTTAATAAACTATGTTGGAATTTTTAATAGAAATTGTTGAATTAATGTGACTTCAAAGGAAAACTAACAACTTCTTCTAACAGGTCTGCCTCAGATCATCACTTTTCTAAAAATTTCTCTATTATTTTAAAATCCAAGTTTTCTTGAAAAGTACTTTATCCTAAAACCTCAGCTTTCTAAAACACAGTCAAGAAATAAGAAATGAGAATTCTTAAAGCTTCTAAGCAGTCAAACTCCAAATCATAAAGTCCATATAGTGAACCTTATGTAATTTGTTCCTGATACACTCATTACATGCAGTTCAGATGAGTCTGGATGTTTGGTAGTTTTGCTCTGAACTGAATATAAACAACCAGATATGATGTAAGAAAATGGGTAATGCACGCATTTAATAGAAAGGAACAATAGATATCAACATGACCACAGGAAAGAAGACAATAAACATCAGAAATGAGAATTTTAAAAGATCAAACTGGCTTTTGTATGCATCTGAATAACCTGAGTGAATTTTTAGATCATACTACAACTTGAAAATCAATGATGAGAGAATGATGGAGAGATTCATGTATTCTCTGTTTGCCGAAGAAGTACATAGGGTAGATTAGAAAGATTTCCATAGTGCAAATATAACAACATCTAGCATTTATTGACTATTTACCACATGCCAAACAATACATTGGGCATTTTACAAATGTCATCTCCAGTTCTCACAGCAACATTGCAAATTATTTGCCATTATCCATATTTTAGAGATGAGAAATTTGAGGCTCAGAAAGGTTATTGAACTTTCCCAAGGCAAAACAGCTAGTCGGTTGTGACCCCAGCATCCAAATTCAAATCTCTCTCCCTCTAAGATCCATGATTCTTTGTTATTCTTTGTCACCTTACTATAAATAACATTTACAGTATTAAAGTGACAAATTCTAATTATCTGGTTTATGTGAAGTGGTACTAGATAAAAGAAATATTACTAATTTGGTGATAATGACAAAAAAATGACAGCTGAAACAATACGTGATCCATCTTTAGGAACAGAGTTTTCAGAAATTGGATGTTCTGATTGTCATCACATAGATGGCAAGTTATTATGATAAAATTGGCGCCATATTTTTAGCATGACAATTTTAATAAATAATAAGTAATAAGCTACTGCACTCATAGTTTATTAAACACTCTGAAAGCATTTTTCCATACATTATTTAATATTTATAAACACAATATCTCAAGGAGGTAGGAGCAGATATTTTAACAGGCAATGAAATTGAAAGTCAAAAAGCTTGACTACCTTTCACAGCATCATATAATGTGTTGGTACCATGGGGACCAAAACCAATGTCTCCTTATTCACAGTTTGTTGTCAGGAAGCAACACATCCAAACAACCAAATTAAAAAAAAACAACTTTGATCATTATTAAAAAAATCAGTAAGTCATACATTCCGCTACTGTTTTAACTAAATATGATAAATTATCATCTTATTAAGTTGTGTTAGTAAATGGATGAAGGGGAAAAAAAAAGGAAAGGATCGTGGAATATTTCCATATAATTAGATATGTTGCTTAACTAGGAGATTGTCAACTATAGACACAGCATTGATGGGTAACAACCACCTCAAAACTCAGTGACATATGCAGCAATTAGAATGCATTGTTACGGTCAGATGTCTGCAGGTCTGCTGGGCTACTCTGCTCCACTCATCTCCCATTCTTCCTGGATAACAATTTGCTGGGGTCTTTTCTTCTCAAGGCTGGGGCAGGGGTTCAGGGAGCCTAGGGGAAGCAGAGGTGTTTCCCAAGGGCGAAGCTCGGCACTGCCTCACCGTCACTTCCATCCACTAAATCACAAAGGCCAAGACCAACATCATGGGGCAGAAAGGGTTGCAATAGTACATGGCAAAGGGTGTGATAGAGGAAGAGAATGGGGAACGAAAGTAAAATCTACCACAACTGATGATTACCATAAACAAATATGTATTCAGAATAAGTTTATTTTTACTGAGTACACAACATGCCAGACACTACAGATACAGTTATGAACTAGACAACTATGATTTCTGCCCTTATGGAAATTACAGGAGTGTGTGTGGGGGGGGGTGTCAAAGAGTTATGTTAGTCATAATTCAGCCTGTCTTTGTTTCCTTTGAAGTACATGTGATATATCTTAGTGGTCTCATTCTAAACATGTTTTATTGTGCAATATTTAAATGATGAAAATATAAGGAATTAAATCAAATATGCAGTAATTTCAGGATACACTATAGTCAGAGTTGACTATATCCTAAATTCCTTACCATTTTTCCCCATAAAACAATGAAGCCCATTTTAAGATTCTGGTTATTTTAGTCTTACATGTATAGCATTTTAATTCCAGACAAATGAGAGTTCAGTAGAAAAAATAAATATTCTCTTCAACATGATAAGTAGAAGGCAAAATTAGAGAGTCTATAAAATCAGGAAAGTGGCATGTTCTTATCGATGAAATAAATGAGGGTGATATAGTCATTTTCATTCTTTGCCAAGTTCTCTGATGTTTTTATCCCATAATCTCTTATTTTCGGACAGAAGAGAGCATCACTGTCGTTTCCTCAATGACTAGTGAAAATACTGAAATATTTGTAGGAGCTAAGCAGACATTTATTGAATCAATGCTAGAATGAATACATGACTCAATCAATAAGTCAACCAATGAAAAGAGAGATAAACCTAACGATTCCCTACTAACGTCCTTGGACTGTCATAGGCTTCTGTAGTACAAGCTGGCTAGACGTTGGGGGGTGGGGAACGGTACACATTTCTTTGTAGATGAGTCAGGTGGCCACTGACAAAATTCCCATAGGTCAAAGGGCACCTCTCCAATTAACTCTCTTTTCTTAGTATTTTCTAGCTGGCACATTCTTTTCCTATTACGAGACTTGCCATGATCATCTACAGGGCTTACGGTGAGGACTCTAATGTCACATCTCCTAGGTTTTTCCCCATAACACTCTCTTTCTCAGCCATACAGAGCTACTGTGCTTTTTAGACCTGGCCTGCCCTCTTACAAGTCATTAGTGACTATGACTGTTCTGTTCTATTTCCTGTCTATATTTCTCCCCCTTGTCCTCCTGAAAAATCCTTCATTTCTCCAATGCAAACATATCTCTTTTATGAAGTCTCCCCTGAGCCCTCAGTAGTAAACAATCATTCCCTCCTCCAAGCTCCCAGGGTAACCTACACACAGGGTAGTCTAGCTCTTAAGACATTCCACTGCAACTACCTGTTCTTATCATAGTTCCTAATACTTAGTAGGTGCTCAAATACCTGCCAAAAATAAGCAATAAATTTACCCAATTGGCTAAACAGTCATCAGCCAACAATTTAATATAACTATAAAGTCACACATTTTTTAAATACTCTTACAGATGTAGTATAGCATTTTTCAGGCCCTCTCAAGCCTTCCCCTCAATCCTACTAATAAAAATATATGACACTCACCTCATCTTACATTCTGACTTCATTTTATCAACAAGCATTTTTTAAAATCTGGGAAACAAGAGCAAAACAAACAGATGAGCATATTAGCATGAAATATGCAAAATTCTGTGTTCTTGTTTGAAGGGTTGCATTTATTGCCCTTAATCCAGTTTACAAATTGCAGGAATTTAGGATGCTCATTGACATTTGTGTTTGATTAAGACACGACTATATATTTAAGAGCTGGCAAGACTATTGAGCCAGGCTGTGATTGCAGTGGTAATTAGGCATTTTAACACATATTAGTGTAAACAGCTGTGTAAAATCCATATCAGTGTTAGAAACACAAGTGATATGGTTCAATTAAAATATTACAAGGTTGGTTTTTAAAGGTGACTGAAAGATGCCGAAGAATACCCGAGAAAATTAACTGCTCCCGCACGATGACCTAGGCTAACGGAGGTGAATTTAAGGGAACTTTCAGACGTTATAAATGGGAGTGATAAAGTCAGCAGAAGATTCAGGGGCCAGAATCCCTTTTCTAGCTCTACCCCAGTCTTGCATTGCAACGCACACATCCTGAAATGTTCTGTGCCTTGGTGGAGCAAGTCTCACTATTACTCATTGTAACCGGAAGATCTCAAAAGGAAATCAGCAAGTCTGCAAATGCTACATCAACAAGGTAGTTACCAGGTTAATCAAGCCACAACTACACTCTACCACCTTTCTATAACCTTGTAAATATCAATGTGCAGCTCCTACACTGGGAAAGCCTCATACATAGAAAGAAAGTATAGATTTTGAGATAAAAATGCCTGATTTCAAATCTCTGCCCTGCTCTTTTCTATTCCTGGGATGTTGGTAAAGTTATTTCACCTTCTAGACCTCATTTTCTCATCTGTACAATGGGCATAATATCTACTTCATAGGCATTGTGTTAAGAACAAAATGAAATTAAATATATATGTAAATATATATAAAATTATGCTTCATATATGTACACACACACAGACACACACACACATGTACATTTATAGTCTAAAAGTACAATGTAGGACTCAGATTAACTTGGGTGATATGGACGTTTCAAGAAAACTATCACAAGCAAGAGCTATTAAGATGGGCCGTTACTCTATATTCAAAGAACCAGGCCCTCCACTGGTTCCATAGTCGTATCACGGTGGGGGTGCTGTCAGTGAGAGTCAAGCTGAAGGGCTCTCTCAGGTCACCAGCACTTTGCAATAGCACAGTCCCTGGAGTCAGAGACAGAACTTGGAGACCCGAATATCAGCTCCACTGAGGCCAATACTGGACACCAGACAGTCAAATGCTCGGGTAAACTCCTGTTGCCCTTGGTGGGCGAGAGACAGAGACAGTGTAACCCTGCCATCTGTTGACCTAGCAGCATATTGTACCACTTCTGGTACAAGCTAGGGACTCTCAAAGCTTGGAAGGAAGGTGAAAGATCAGCGTTTATGAGAATGCAATTCCTAACTTTATTCTGAAGACGCTAGCCATTCTACTGCACTTTAATTATTACATGCAGGCCGGTGGAACCGTGGACTCCAGGAACAATATTCCCCGCAAGTTCTTTCTGTTCTACCCACTCCATTCCACCCGAATACCAATATGATTATTAAAATAGCTATCTGTACTTCTCTGGGGGCACATTCAATAGATTTTTTAAGGTAAATCATATGAACAAAAAAGAATAACTCCAATATATGTCACTAGAAATAAAGGGCTCCCTACAGGGCATGTGGCATTTTTAGCTTTATATGCCAAGTCTCTTATCAAGCACACAACACTGATAAAAAATAAAATAAAACCATGTTTTGGTGGAAACTGCAGCTCTGTTTCTAAAGTATCTGTTATTCATATATTAATGTATATACACACATGTTTAGGACTACTGAAATGTGGACAAAATTAACCTCTGATTAGATTAGAAATCATATCATAGAGCTGAGACTCTATTTCTTAAGAAAAAGATAACGAGAAATCATCATCATTTTCCTATTTTTAAGCAGGACAGCATTTATCTTGTCTAGCCCATTTTCAAATATCTCCAGAAATTCCAGACTTACACTCTCCTTCGCTCAGCACACCACAATAGCGCCTGCATCTTTAGAATGTGCTTGGTTTGGGCCAAGCTTCAAGCTACTTTCCTGTCCCTAGTGACAGTTGGCATTGGTGAATCAGCACCCTTCAAGGGGAGGGCTTTAAATCTTTAAGATGAGTGTTAAACTTGACCTTCCTGTACTTGTTGAGGATTTTCTTTGTTTTGTTTTGCTATCTTTTTGCTCCTTAGTTTTTGAGAGACTGAGTTGTTTTCATTCCAGTTACACAATCAAAAGATGTTTACAAGATGTCTACTACACAATGAGCAATGTGCCAAGTAATAAGAATTCCATAAACATACACTCAGGTATGTAAAATATAGAACTTTCAAGTTCTTTCCTATGTCCCTGCAATCTCCATTCTTTAATCTTTTATTTCTTAAATTGACAAATAAAAATTATATGTTTAACACATACAATGATGCTTTAAAATATGTATACATTGTGGAACGGCTCGATTGAGCTGATTAACGTAGGCTCAATCCCCATATTAAACCCACATTTCACCTAATAAAGGAAACTTAACTTTAGTTCAGATAAACTTAGGGCTTATTTTCAGTTGCCTCAGGGTGGTCTCGGTCTCTTTAAGGCAAGCTTAGTCCATTTATAGGCCAATCATCAATATTCCCTTTCTCCCTGGAGTGACACTGAAATTCCAGGAGGGCTTATAAGAATCCAGGCATCCTCCGTCCTTGCAGTGAGATGAGAGTCTTGATGAGAAGTGACTTGTCTGTCTAGTCTTTGCTCGTTTTGCTCTAATATTGCTACATGGAAATAGTCAGGTGCCCACATGGCTCCTCAGTTTCTTCCAGTCACTGTGCAACCCTACATCCAACCCCTGGTCTCATTCCCTTCCAGTAGCCCTCTTGGAAGCATCCCACGCCCATCTCAGGAAGCACAGAAACACTGATGTTCTCCCACACCTCTCCGGGTGGCTTCTGGGTTGGGGAGGAAGCCAGGTCAGGGCATTTGTGGAGTTCCTGGCAGCCATTTGTGTTTCCACTGCTGTTGTCTGGTGTCGCAGAGGACTTACCCCAGAGGTTCTGTTAGGTAGATAGTGAGGGATTCCAGGTCTCCTAGGGACGAAAGTGGGTACCGCTGCAGTTCACTACCCCCCACAAAATGGGCTTTCAGAGAGGGCCACGAGAGATCCGCATGCACAGTTAGTAAGACTCAGGTCATATAATTTCCAACTATCCATCAAAGTGGTTCCATGATGGTGTCTGAACCACAGAGAGGTCCCAATCCAGATGCAATAAAACAAGATCCGGACCATAACCAAGGTCTCTTTTGCTGTGACCATGGGTCCAGTCGTCATCTGTGACATACGTAACTTGCTCTGTAAACCTGTATCTTGTTCTTGCTCTGTAATTCTATCTTTCTCTCCTCAATAAATTTCATTTTCGTGATTACCCTGCTTTCAGTGTGTCTGATCATTCTTCAGCCAGGAGTACACTGAGAACTGACATTTCAGACTGCGACCCGACAGTTCTGCCTGGGTTGCTGTCAGGTCCACACCGCAGCGGCCAAAGGCCCTTTCACTAGGCCCTGGCTAAGTGCTCCTCCCGGGGACAAGCTAAGCTCTCAGAAGCAAATCATCCCAAACTGAAAAGTGTTTTCTCTAGCCCAAGAGTCTGACTGATCACGTGTTCACTTTCCAGACTATTATTTAAGGCTACGTTTTCCAAAGTGTGGACAAGGGAACCGTAGCTTCACAACAACTTCAAGCTTGTTAGAAATGCAGACGCCTGGCCCAATAAGAAGCTGTGCTTTAATAATACTCCCGGGTGACTCTTACGCCCCCTCAGGTTTGGGGAGTCTGGCTAGGGAAGGTACCATCTGCTGCAGAGCTGAGGGCTTAGCCTTTTATTCCAAATTGCCCGCCCCAAGTAAGACAAAAAGACTTGCCCTCGAGTCCACTTTCTCTACTAGGAATTTCCAGAGGCCCTTTTTGAAACTCAAAGCCAAGGATTTGTGTTCTTTTCACTTTCTCTGATCTTTTGTATCCTCTACTCCATTCACTAATTGTCCCTGGAGGCAATGAATGTCACTGACAGAATGGGAGAGAGGAAGGTGGAGGATTTCGAAGGAAAGTGAGGGGTAAATCAAGTTAACATCTCCAAATATTATTCCACCACCCAACCCAAAGAGCAGCAAGATGGTTTCTTACCCGAGCACACACACTAGTGAGATTCCTGACTCCACCAGCCTGCAAATGAGTTGAAGGCGATGTAGTTTGGGCAAAATCCTCTCTCCTACCTTTATAGTCACACATTTCTTCCCTGGACCTTCTCGTGTTTGTATCCCCTTCTCACGTGTATAATTTCCGTTCCTGCCCTTCAAATTGCCAGGCACGCTTCACATACACACTGACCAAAAAACAAAGAAGTGTTTTGCTCCTTCCGAAATAATGAAATCAATCATAACACTTCGCCTACTTCCGAC
Organism: Avahi laniger; assembly: GCA_963575035.1. Taxonomy (NCBI): domain Eukaryota; kingdom Metazoa; phylum Chordata; class Mammalia; order Primates; family Indriidae; genus Avahi; species Avahi laniger. Next base: position 45,330 of record CAUYSK010000402.1, on the reverse strand, counting down.
AAACCATATTCTACTTTAATCCTTAGAAAATTTTTGAGATGGGGACAGGGTGGCAGGGGAGGGGTGAGTTACGTACACACTTTTTAAAAGCTTCTTTTTAATTAATGGGGAAAAAAGGAGCAAAGACGTGTTCTGACAACGGCATTTCAGGAAGAGTTACTAAGTCCGTCCATCACCAGAGCAATTACTTCTTCCTGGAGCCAGACACTGTAACGGGGTATTTTATGGTGGGTTAAAAAGACTTGGAAAGCCCAACATATCTCTAGGAACTTATTTTTTTCTGGTATCCTGAAAATCTCTGAAAAGGTATCAGTCTAGACCACAACATTTGTAGTTGTTCATTTTTCAGGGGAAAAAAAATGCTATATATTTATAATTTTACATAGCACCTTTGTTGGATGAAATTTGAAGAGCCTAAACAGTTTACAGTCCCAGCATGTGAGGAAATAAGAGGAGCAGACAAGATCACCCCTCTTTGAAAGCAAGGATACTGCAAAATTGGAAACCTGAATTCCAGACCTCTGCTATATGCCCTTGAACCAAGGTAAGCATATGTCCTAGTGTAATTATTTACTTTTATTTTCCCTCTCAAAAGTCCCAGTTTGGACAATAAATAATATGGTCACCCTTTCTAGAGCCTGCAGTAGTTCCATCGCCAAGGTTTTCCTTCCTCCCATGCAACTCCCAAAATTGCTGACAGCCAAGTTCTCTAACGTTGCTGAGGCCTCCACGCCCTCGCTGGAGTGGACCTCTTTCCCTCAGGACTCTTCCTACTGCTTAACAAATGCACGTTATTACCCCTAATAAACTTCTCGCTATTTGCCAGCTTTTACGGAGTGATAAAGCCTTTCTTTGAAACACCTACCTTGCTTTTTAGTTAGGAGAGAAAGAAAACATGTTCCCCTGGTAAACCTCCTCTATGAAAGCAAGTGAGAAATCGCCCCTGTTTCCCCCTCTACCACCTATTTTTTTTACCCTTGCAGCATTTAGAAAACTCTGTCCAAGAATATTACTCTATGAAGAAGAAAAAAAAAAAAAACATCATCTCAAAATTATTAAAATCTCTGTGGGAATTCATGATTAATTTTAAGGCCTGGCAGATTAAAATACATTATTATGTACACTCTAGTGCATTCTTTCAGATATTTTCAGAATCTGATTTTGCTCTCTTGATACACACCAATGACTCTACATGTATCTAGTAGATTGCAAGGAATAGATTAGCATTAAAGAGGCAGTATTGTGTTGTTAGGTTGTTACATGTAACTTGTGCTCATACATTAAGAAAAATGTACCTGGCATTCCCCTGGACATGACCAGGCCTCTTAAAAAAAGAAAACAAGTGAGAGAATCATGAATGCTTGGTGACAATACAGTTGTAGCAGCAGTTCTGAAATTCTGACCTTTGGAGTAGTCACTGACGTTTTCATCCAGTTCCCAGGCAGAAGATGAACCACAACAGCCTGCCAGAAAATGGAATACAGGCATTTATTTTCAGAAGCTGTCAAATTTTCCACTTCCTAATCATAAAAGAATTGTCCTTTTGGCTTTTTTTACGGAGGTCACAATTGCAGCTGCAGAGACAAGGATAAACCTACAGCTTCCTTGTCTTTGTTAAGAACAAAGGGTAAAATCTATTAAAAACAAATAAACAACAAAAAAAACATACAAACCTTATCATGCTTCACTTTGAGCATGTGCAAATATGCTGACAGGGAAATTAGCTTGACTGTTCTTCCAGGATATGACAGTCCCACATTTGATGACCTTTCTCCTTGCATAACCTTGAACAGGTAGCATGACTCTTGGTACCTACATGCAAGTATTTGTCACTCAAGAGTGAAGCTGCTCACCTCCACCCAAGAGACTCTGCGAAGTGTATTTTATCGTTAACAGATATTACTCATAGAAATAAAAATAGAAGATTCTGACTCAGTAAAGGGCTTCAGGAAGCTTTTGGCATAATAATAACAATAGACAAGAGTGCTTTTTGATCCCAAAGCTAATACAAGACAATAAATTACGTAAAACTAATTTATATTTTCCTTTTTAAATGATGTAGTCAAATACAGGCACAGAGCTGACCTTAACCTAAAAGTGGAAATGTCCACGTTAGACTCTGGTTCTCCCTTTTGCATGTCCCTCACCAGACTCTGGCTCTAATTGTCGTACTTCTCCACTTTCAATTTTATAAAATATTTCTGTTTTTAAAAATCCTTCATGTGTGTGTTTGCTCTCAACATCTTGCCCTCTACTAAATGCTATGAGATTAATCCTATTTCAGTACAGGCTCCCTTCCCTCCAACCCTCTGACCTACCTACGACCATCCCACCCTGCTCAGCTCCCGCCATCTGCTCTGTCTCCAGCACCATCCACCTGTTTCCAATTGCCTGTCTTGTTCAAATTTTTTCTTTACTACTCTCTTTTTCTGTCTGTCTTCATTTTTTTTTTCATTTAGCTAGACAGTTTACAAGCAGGAAAGACAAAAGTAGAGGGAATATTCATAGAGAAGAAGCCCAAATCCTACATGGGCCCTGTTTGTGCTTACTATTGGCTATATTAAGATACTCCTCTCTCTGGCTTTTCCAACTCTAATGGCTTCAAAAGAAAAAAAAAAGCATGCCTAGGCTCTGGGAAGTCAGCGTGTACTTATTAGGTCTCCTGCAATAAATCAGAGACATTTCACTTTTGAAATTATCTTCACACATGTATACTCACACACACAAACATTTTTGTTCACTGTTCTAAGATCCATTCCAGGGAGGTTATATGTTCACCATAGCATTTTGGGGAAATATACAGCCTGGAAAAAGGTGCAGTGATGACAGCAACCCAAACTAATTGTCAATTTCAAAAATTTGTCTTGACTTTTTTTAGTCAGGCCTCCGTGTTGCCAGTCAGCCTCAACAGACCCAAAATGTGTCCTGACTTTTTATCCTGCCTGCTGGTATTTCACATTCAGGTATAATCCTTCCATGTATCATATTAATAGAGTTTCCATGTAAATTTTTTATAATTTTCAGCTACATTTGGAAGAAAAGCTACCATCTTAAGCAATTTGGATGAGTGACTCCAGCAGAGGGAAGAATATCACAGCAGACTTCCCATCAAGCTCTTTGGAGAGGTAGAGACTTGAGTAGGCATCTCTTAAAATTTAATTAATGACAAAATTAACAGACATAACTAATATCAGAGAAGGGTTTTAATGTTTGTCAGCTTATCTGAGCTCTGCAGATCGGTGGAGATTAGAACCATCTCTCACAAATCTGAAGCAGGAATTCAGGGAGATGTTCACTAGGCAACCTGCACTTCGGAGTGCAGTGGTGCTCTTCCTTGCCCAGCCCCTGGGGGAAGAGGGGTTGTGGTAGAACAGCTCTGAAGGAGACGATGTCCTACCCTAGGGTCAGCCCGGGCTTGGGTGCCAGCCCAGAAAGCAAGTGCAGAAGTGAGACTTTGCCAAACAACTGGCCCTGCTTAATACTAATCATTGTAAGGGTGGAGTGTCTAAGTTTCTATAGCACTGAAAAAGGTAAAGAAGGAGGTTTTATCAGCTTTGCATAAAGTAGGTTTTCAATAAACATTAGATGATATTTAACAAATATGCATAGATGCGCGTGTGTATAAATGGATGGATGGATAGATAGATCTAGAAGATAGTAGGTAGATAGGTAGACAGATAAATGTATAGATAGGTAAAAGTGTGTGTGTCTGAGAGAGAAAGCGGGAGGGGAGAGGCAGGCCAGAGGAAGAGAGTAAATGCTCAACACACAACAGTATCCCTTCTTTCCATCCCATTCATAATCTTCACCTTCAGGACGATCATATATAAACCATGTAAAATTAAAATAAAGTGATCAAATTTAAAATGTAAACAATAAACTTCACAGCATTTTCACAAAATAATGAAGCAACACAATATAATAGAAGAAACAAGCATAATTTTTGAGAGTTAAACAGATCTGAGTTCAAATTCGATCTCTACCACTCGCTTACTATGGGACTTGGGGACAAGCCACTCAGCCTCCCTGAGACCTGGTTTCCACATCTGTTAAAATATAATGAAACTTACATTACAAGGTTAGTGGGAAATTAAAACACTTATAAAATATTTGACACACCAGATTTTCAATAAACTTTAGCTGGTTTCCATTTCCATTTCGGTATTAATGGGATAAAGTACAAAAGAGTTCAGATGCAGAAATATTAGTAGTTTTTTCTCTCCAAGAGTAAGGAAAAAGGACAGGGATCCAGCTGCAGAACTGAAATAAAGTCTAGAGCCAAAAGGGATGACCCTGGGCCCACAGTCAAGGAAAACATTAGAAAATAAACTCTGAAAAGACCAAGAGTTCCGCCAGCCAGAGGACTAGAGTCCCTCTGAGGTGGGCAGTCTGCATTGCTGAATCCAACCTCTCAGGCAGACATGACTGAGCAAAAGGACTTCAGAACTTTGTCTGAGGAAATAGGGTCAAAAGAGCCAATCTGCAGCCGTGGTGACACATATTTGGATAAGTCATTACATGCAATCATGTGATCCAGAGGTAATACGGAAGTGTAAAGTAGTTTCCGCTGCGGTCCCCAGGAGGAATTATGTGTTCATTGTTTGCTCACTGAGTTGCTCTGCTCCTCAGGACGTGGGAGAAGGAAGTGGGCAGTGAGAATCAGGTTGCTCTTCATATCTAAAAGTGTGTGGCCCGGAAAAAGAAGGGTTAAAAGAGAAACAGAATCAGCCTGGAAGTGGGGAGAAGAACCTTTCAGAGATTTGGAAAAGCAGCAAAGGCGGTGGCTGCTGTGTGCTGCACAGTTTGGGAACTTTTTGAGGAAGTTATATAGTGTGTTTATGCAACGCAATGCCCCCAAGGCACTTCTATGTTAACAATCATAATATTAATGACTATTTCAAGGTCTTTAAATAAATTAATCCTTACCACATACCAAGGAAATAGGTGCAGTTTTTGTCTCCATTTTATAGATCAGGAGACAGAGGCATAAAGATGCTAAATAAGTTGCCTAAAGTTATCCACCCAGTAAGTCAAGGAGCTGGAGTACAAACCCAGGTAGCCTAGTTCAAGAATCTGCGCCCTTAGCCACCATGGAGTGGCTTCAAATTCTGGAGCCCGATGTTTGTTTGTTTTAATGAGTCAACATATAAAGAAGAGAATGACAGCCCAGGTTTACTCTAACCACAGGACCGGTAGTAACAGTGGTAACAGCCACTGCCCTTTGGTAGAAAGGTGCCAGATGCTGGTGCCCAGCACTTTCCACACCACCTAATCTGCTCAGCAGCCCAAGCAGCAGTCACTATGTCTACCCGGTTATCTTCAGTCAGGAAACTGAGCTCATAAAGGTTGAATAACTTGTCCTTGTATCAACTTGTATCAACATTAAGTGAGATATATCTATGCCTTAATGGTTCCTGGTTTTGAGTTGTTTCTATACCTGACTCAAGACAGATGGTGCATTGGTGGCAGACTCCATTCATTATCTGGGCAGCCAAGAGAGGACCGGAGAAACTGGGGGGGGGACAAAATTCCTGGGGACAGCCGTGAATGCTGGGCTTTTCCTTCTGGTGGTGTGCCCACTCACCAGGACCTCGAATCATACAGTTAAGTGCCTATGAGATGCCACAATGGATTAGGCCACTCACCTAACTTAGGGGCATCCCCGAATACAACATGCAGTCACACACCCACCCACACACACACACACACACACACACACACACACACATCTCCTTCAGTGTTGGCCCTAACTCTATCCTGACTTAAACCTAGTGATATAATACAGGGTTAAAGTAGAAGGCAAAAATTCAGGTCCCCATTTGCTATAGAGTTTCAGTTTTCACAGTAGTATTAGATAATATTTCATAGTATAGGCTCAGACCATGATGAGTTTAAGGCCACATACATTGAGATTTCAACTTATGGTCAGGAATAAAACCTGCCTTGATTTTCTAAAACATCACACTGGAGTGGGCACTGAATTCTAAATGTCCTACCATATTAATTCCCCTTTGTATTGGAGGCAGCTTAGCCAGCAGATTTGGGCAGATCTCTGAGAAGGAAAAAGAAGGAGGGAGAAGAAGAAGGGGTGATCACTGGTGCATGAACAGAGGGAACTCAGCCATTCATGAAAGGATTCCATCGTCAACATGTAAAAGGGTTTCTTTGTAAATTTTCCACTCATTTTTTTTCCTCCCTTGATGCAAGATTTTTTAGATTTAAACAGTGGGAAAACTGTAGAAAAGAATCATTAAAATCAAAAAGAAAGTAAATAAAAGGAAAAGCAATATATTTGGTCATTGCCTAAAGAATTGGAAGTGATGGCTCTGTAACCTAACATCCTTTGCTGGGAAATTTATTAATTAATTCATTCTTTATTAAGCAAATATTTACTAAGCAGGCACAAAGATAGTAATGGGAGATACAGTGTAAACAAAATAGGGCAATGTCTTTGGCTTTATGGAGTTTTTATTCTACTGATAGAAAAAAACAATAAGCAAATACATGTTCAAATAAACTTATATTCATAAATATTATGAAAGAAAGTAACAGAAATGAGAATACCTTGGGACTATTTTAAATTGGGTAGCTGGAGTAGAAAACAGATTGAGAAAAATCACGTAAAAAAGCAAATATTCCCCATTCGATAAAACATTTTTTAACAAGCATTCAACACTGTGCTAGGTATGGATGCATTTCTGGTTTAGATCGCTACACAGTCTGGATGGGCAAGTGAGAAGAAATATGGATACATCGTTACCCTGAGACAATCGTGGAAGAGGAGGGATGGGCTGAGTCATCAGAGAAGTCTTCAAAAGAGGTGACTTTTGAGCTGGGCCTTGAAGGGTGAGCAAAAACTCAACAAATGGCAATGAGTCTGTAAAGAACCTCAGAATAATGTAATGAAACACCACACGTCTGCTAAGGAAATTACACTTATTCCTATGCCTAGCTAAAGAGACTTGTAAGCAAGGGAGGGATTCCATCACATTGCTATTTGAGAAAGATCACCATGAGAGAAGTGCAAGGAATGGCTTATATCCAGTAGGGATAGAGCTGGGACACTAGGGCAGAAGAAATCAGGTCATGCAATGAGGCTGTTCAGATCATGGCCTCCACCACTAGTAGCCCCAGTGGGGCCTATGTGGGGAAATTTGCTAAAGCAGAAACATCACTCATGCATAGCCCTGGCTCAGAGGGGGAGCTACTCTGACCCCTGCAGATGGACCATCTCTAGGGGTATGGGGACACACCCTCCCAGGTTGACAGGTGTAAAAACTGTGCAAAGGAAGGCCAGAAGTGGGGGCAGTCCCTTCTCCGAAAGACTGAGCTTACGTCCCAAATCATTCTGTGACTGCACCCTGTGCAAATACAAGCCTGAAGGAGAAGTGTCCTCGTCTGCAGCTCTCTAAGTACTTTGGCACTTACTGAATGCAAAAATAATAGAATACGACTAGTAATGCTTCAGAAAGACACCTGTGCCATTAAGAACCAAATGAGGATAGCTTCCTCTAGTTTCACATGTACCTTGCCCTCCTAACATTGAATTTCAGTTTGAACAAAGAATTCTGAGCTAGCTAGCTAGGTCTCAGTAGAGAGGTAAACATATCATCAGAATTAAAAGTTTAATTGATCATCTTCATCACTATTCAGTAGCCATGGTCCCAATTCCAATATAATCATTTATTTTTTAAAACTGTATTTGGGAGAAGTGTTGTTTTTTAAACTTGCAGCTGTCCTTGGGCTGGTTTTGTGTCATTTCCTATTTGAAAACTTCAGATGTTGCTTTCAATCCTTGCTGCTTTTGTCCATCACTGATGAGATGTCACACTGGCATATTAAGCAGCACCTTGCAAGAAGAGGCCGCCTTGACCAGTATCCAGAAGAAGAAGATACGTTTTTAATAGACAAAGATGACATGGGAAATAAAATCAAGGTTATCCAAATCCGGTGTTGGAACAAAATCCGCTTCCTTTTTTTCATTCTGATTTCTGACATTTTCATGTTTTCTGTAAAGGTGTTTCCTCCATAGCTCAATTCCACTTCCCTCACCCTTAATAATGCCCATGATTTTTTTTAAAAAAAAGTCATCTCAGTTTTGTGATAAGAGGCTTGTTTCGTTATGCAGAGAAAACCCAACACACTTATCACAAATTCAAGGAACACGATTCTCTAATTTTCTTAGGTTTACCTTGGGAAGCAACACTGCTCCTTGGAAGCTTGGGAAATGTTTACACCATATGAAATTGGATATAAACCAAGTCCTTCGAAAGCCAAAAGCCAGAAATACTTCCCTGGAGCATCCTGCACGTTGTGACTATCAACCTTTTCCCTGAAAGACAAATTATGATTTTACTCTCATATAATTTTTTAATAATAGTCTTTCTGCTTTCTAGTTTAATGCTGGTCTCTTTCCTCCACCTCAGAGAAGATGTTCCCAGACTGATCTCACATTTGTAAGAAATTATCACCCCTCCAAACTCCAGTCAGGAAGAGGATCAAGTAAGTGATATAAAAGTGTTTTGTTTCTTGTTTTTAATACAGGACTCTTGGTAGCACCTGGTGTGGGATAAAACGACCCAGTTTACCCAATCTCACCAAAGACACTCCAGTTTACCCAATCTCAGAGGTGATAAACCCAAGGGCAAGGAAGAACAAGTAATAAGGTGTTCTTGTCATGCAGCTCAAGATTTTTAAAACACATTAACTGTAATTTTTAGATAGTCAGAATTTAGTGAACCATTAAAAGTGACCCAGTTCACTGAACCAAACTGAACTGAACAGATGGAATTCCACCCTCCTTATGCTTGACTGACTCCACGAACAATGCAGAGTCTTCTTTTAAATCCCTCCTCTGAGCTGCTTACCTCACTTATGCAAACATGCGGGGGATGCTTTGGTCATTTTTATATTTGGCAATTCTCTCAGAGCAACTGGGCGCTGGAAGCTGGTACCCAGAATGTGCCGAATTCATAGGACTGAGTATTGTGCTTTGCAGGCTGTTCATATTTTACCATTTTTTTCTGAATTTGACTCTGCATGTGAGGCTTGACAAAGTCCTGATTTTTTTTTCTTTCAGAACCTGTGTCAGATCCAGCTCTCTTTATTTTATGTCTCTCTTCTTTCCTTCCTAGTCTCTCTTTTTTCCCGCAAGCATAAAACCTACACATGAGATGGTGGCCTCCTGTGTCCTTTCTCTGCTGTTCATGGCCTTCTGGGCACACCTGATTATGGATACTTTGAAAATAAAACATCTATTCTTCAACCCCTCTTGTTAAAAAACAGAGCCAGTATGAAGTTTCTCATGAATCATAGAATGGCATCCCTATGTATTAGAATTCTCTAGTGACAATGGCAATATGTCTTGCTATTTTAAAATCCCAGATATTCTGAAGAACAATATGATACAATGATTGGAAAATGAAAATGAAGAGCCTCTCAGAGCCTCTAGGCAGTGAGGAAACAGTGAGAATATCTCACAGAAAGAGATACATAAAAGGTTAAAATTGTGGCAAAATAAGAATAAAACCCAGAGACCAAAACAGAGCCATCTGTATCTACACAGACTTTAGAAAAATAGAGATTAGAGAGGTTTCATTATGCTGGCGCTCACGTGACCAGGGAAGCTGTAAAACAAACTGTGTTACGGTCTCGGGATGAGGTCTTGGAAGTGGAACCAGAATGGGTGCGCGTTTGTTTATTTTAGTCTGTATCAGCTCTAAGTGTTAATTAACATAGTGCACTGTATTATCTCTGTGTCTATGGAGCAGAGAGAGGACCCACATTGTCCCTGCCCCAGCCCCCACAGAGCTTCTGTGGGACAGTTCTGTTTGGCCTTCTGGCTTCAGTGTCAGGGAGGGAGACGCAAACTTCACAGCCAAGTCAGAGCTCGGCTCTGATTTGGGGAAGGACCAGTCAATTAACCTCTGTGTCTCAGCTCACTCATCTGCGGGATGAGAGTGTTAATGCTGCCCATTGTGACCCTGAGGTAGCTCACTGTTCAACTGGGACTGGAAATTGGGTCAACAACAACCAAAGCAAAGGTCGACGTTCCAGCTTTCTTAGCTCTGTTTTCCTATCCTTCACCAACCTCACGCTCTGCACTCTCTCCAGTCTTCTCCGCCACCTGTCCTCGCTCATGTGAATAATTAACGAAGTGGCCGTGAATGGAGGTGTGAGATCTGACTCCATCTTCTTCCACGCTGCCATTCCGACAGTGTGACCTGAGGCAGTATGGAAGCCTTGTCCCTCATTTACCTGTTAAATGTTACATGCATCCAACTAATCTTCTCTTAGTAACATCCAAGTTACTAAGTAATGTCCAAGTAATTCTTTAATTTATTCAACATCTACTGAACACCTGCTATGTGCCAGGCTCTATGGAGATAGAAAAAAATGAATAAGTCACTCCTTGCATCTAAAGTTTTCTAAGGGTAATCAGATACACAGGGAAGTAATAACAATCTAATAATGCTGCCATGTGTATCTGCAATGGCTTGCACTGCCTGCTATCAGTGTAATTCAAAACAAAGCTGCCCCCAAAATACCCCCACCAAACTGCTGATGTTAAATAATAAACATTTTTAGCATCTTTATTGCCTTCCAAAAAGTGAGGGGCATGATGAAGGAAGTCCCTCGGCAAGAAATTTCCTGAAAAGGAAGAGTGAAAGTGTTCCTTTTCCAATTATCTCTGTGTCCTTGCCTTGAAATGGTCACAACTGCGGCATCACGGATGTCATCTGGAATTTCTTCATCATTCTCCAGCTTCGAGATGAGAGCGAGGAGCCGTAGTGTGCATTTTCCTCAGCCGATTTGAAGATTTCAGCAGGGATTCCATCAGCTCCAGATGCCTTGTTGTTTTTCATCTGCTTGATGGCTTTCCTCACCTCATAAAAAGTTGGAGGGATTTTGAGATTGCCACTGATTGGGAGTTGTGGGATGGAGTTGAAAACACTCCCACTGATAAAATAATTTCCACCGAAGACCTTCAAATGCTCTTTTCAATGTGTGTTGACATTTTCTCTCTCACTGAGCAATTTTCAAGCACCCTTATCTTCTTGATGGCTCATGTAGAGCTTCCATGGCATCATACCCAATCCACGTGGGTGTCGAATTGACTTTGCTGTGACATCTCACCATCTGCCCTGCCTGGTGGAGGGCTCCTTGAATCTCTACCTTGACTTACAAATATAACAATGTCTTTCTTTTGGGATCAAGGACAATGCCAAATGTGGAAAAATTAAAAGCAAGAAAATCATGGCAGATTTAGGTTTAAGATTATTGAAAGATTACCAATTTGTACCTATTAAATAATGTTTAAGAGAGTCAGGGTCTTGGGAGCAAACTATCAGATCAAGGTCCTTGGAATGTTCATGTTAGTATGGAAGCTGTGCATTAATTCATGTGGGAATTCATTGTTTAGCTTTAAGAGCCTATTCTGAATAGCAAATTGAGCCCAGAGTATTCTAATTTTGCAGGAAATAGTTCAAAAGATGCCCCTTTCCTATTTATAGAAACTTATTTGGATTATAGCTTCAAATTTTGTCATGAAAGTGTTAGGGCTTATATGCTGATCTTACAAGGTTGAATTTAATTTTTGGTCGATGGGGCAAGATCCCTTTCAATGCTCTCTTAACATCCTTAAAGGGAAAGGAAATGGGACCTTAACAATCTGCACAAAATCTGACTGTTATCAATTGCATACAGGTTATCAAAGTAATGTTCGGGACAATTATTTACGTTTGGCTCTCACCTTCTGTGGCGATCTATGCGGAGTCCACCGTAGCTTCTGTCATCTAGTTATCATCCCACCAGCTTCCTTATTTCCTGGTCCTATCCCTTCTTGGACATCAACTCTCATGTTTTCTGGGGCTCTTAGATTTCTCCACCCCTCTCTTTTACTTCATGAGTGAAAGAGACGAAGAAAGGAAAGTTATCCTCAAAGATCTGGCCTTGAACGAGGTGTAAAGCCCTAAGTGACTGCTACCTGACATCTGCTTAAGAGATATTACACTACGAATTTCTCTGCTCCTTTTCTCAGCTTGCAATGGCTTTAGTAAAGACACCATCTTGTCGCTGGTGTGTTCTTGGGTGTATATTTATCCCTAAAGAGGATGGGTGTGTTATGCCTTAATAAAAATGTTTAAAGTCAAGGGAAAACACCCAATGTTGTTGTATTTTGGTACATGTCCCAGAAAGTGGATGATAAAGAGGCAAAAATAAGAAAAAAAAGATTTATTCTAGCACAGGGCTTTCTGGTGTTTAGAATGGCCATGAGTAGATTTGTGGTTGAGAACACTCTCTCTCACTGTTGTGCAGGGAAGGGGCTGGAAGGGGGCATAACCAGAGAGAAGGAAGATAGTTGAAGTCTATATTATTAGTTTTCTGGTGCTGCTGCAACGAATTACCACACACTTAGTGGCTTAAAACAATATAAATTTATTCTGTTACAGTCCTGGAGATCATAAGTCTAAAATGGGTCAGCCACACTGAATTCCTTCTGGAAGTTCGAGTGCAAAGACCATCTCTTTGTCTTTCTGGCTTCCCACACTGTGTGGTTGATAGCCTCACATCACTCCTGCCTCTGTTTCTGTTGTCACATTTCCCTTTCTCTCTCTCTGACTCCACTGACTCTGTTTTACAAGGACCCTTGTGATTACATTGGGCCCATCCTGATGATCCAGAATATTCTTTCCAACCTAGCATCTCTGACTTAATTACATGTGCAGAGTCCCTGTTGTCATATAAAATATTCATAGGTTCTGGGAACTAGGATGTGGACATGGTTGTGGGAGGGCACTGTTTGGTGTACCGCAAGGTCTTTGAAATATCCAGTCAAAAAGGATACACAGGTAGATTTGAGAGAAATGCAAGGAGTGGAATTAAGTTGTAATGACTGGCTGGTTGTGAACGTGGGGTAACAGAAGGGTAAGTCTAAGAAAACCCCATGCTTTCTAACTTGATCAGCTGGTGGGGTGGTGCCGTTATCTGAGATTCAGTATGCCCAAGAAGCAGGCTTTGGGGAGGGGAGCATTATGAGGTGAATTTTGGACACATTAATTTAGAGGTGCCTATGAGAAATCCAAGTAGAGCTGCCCAGTTGACAGGTGAAGGAATACAGCTCTACAGCTCAGAAAAGGAATTATAAACTAAAAGATATATATTTGGAAATATGAGGGGAAAAACAAAATGATTGAGACAATGAGGTAAATGGAATCTCTCAGGAAGATACATAAAATAAGACATAAGATCTAGAGACAAAAAAATACTAATATTTTAAGTTCTAGCAAAGCTTTGAAAATTCCAGAGACGGAAAATATGGCAAACATATTCTCTTCTCCTTGCCCCATTTTTTCTCTCCCATTTCCTTCCCTCTTCTCTGTCCCAGTTTTGACTGTTCTTTGTTAACTGCTCAACCTTTCTCTGATCTTTAAGGAAGCACTGATTCTATATCACACCTAACAAATGCCACTACCAGCATACGTGTTAAGAGTAACTGGCATCTCCAAGGAGAGAGAATGAAGGGAGCAAAATAAGTAAGTGTCCAAAAGATAAATGTGCAACAGTTGAGGGGGTACATGCAGATGAGGAGTTGAGAAAGCTTTTCCTCTTCCTCCCTCCTCCCCTCAATTCAACACTGCCCCCCTTGCAGCAACCATTAAAGGCTACCAGAAGGAGAGAAGAGGGGACAAGAAAAACATCTGTCAGTCCCTATGTGCAAGGAAGTGGGGCCCTCTGGGAGCCTTTTCATCATGTGGGGCTGTCGCAGATCTGGCATCGAAAAGGCTGAGACTGCTTTCATGTGCAAGACAATGTTAAGCTTATAGAGGTGGGTGCTGCATGTTTGACATATCAGCACATCCTCTATGTTGAGGTCCTATGAGTTTAGGAATGTGTGTTGGGGTGTCTTAGAGCCCAGGAAGTATAAGAGATATGGGAGGTTCCTGCAAGTACAATGTCTCTCAGGCAGTAAGTGGAGGACACAGTAGTTTCCCTCATTGCAGTGGGCTCTGAAATGTCTGAAATCGGATGCAGGTCATGGCTTGGACTCACATCTAGCAGGTTGCTGCACAGTCTTCATTACATGCTCAGCTATGTGTCCCATCATCAACAGCAACCCCCCAAAAGCAGTACAGCATGAAGGGGGAAGAGAATAATTTTTTTAGGGTCTTACAACTTAGATGTGCTCTCTCCAGACCACGGATTGCTGGGCAGAGTGGAAAGTGTGCACGACGGTGACTGCTCCATGTAAATACGAAGTAAGGAGCTGCCAAAAGACTCCTTCCACCAGCACTAAATTCTCCTCCAGTGACTCCCTTAATGCACCTGCTAGGTCTCGAGCATGGTGTCTCAGTGGTCCTCAACTCTGAGTGCCACTAGAAGCAACTAGGAAGCTTACAAAACAAAAACAAACACAGATGCCTTTGCCCAGCTGCAAACCAATAGCATATCAGGATCCCTGAGATTCAAATATAGACATTTGTTTTTCCTAAAATGCCTCCAAGGTGATATTAACCTGCAATCAGGGTTGAGAACCACTCATGACCTCAAGAACAAATCCTGAATGGTACAACTACTAGTGAGTGAGGTTCAGCTCAGGAGCAGACTTCTTTGTATTTTGACAGCACTTGGAAATACTGACTGCCACATCAAGTTTCTGAGAGCAAACTCCAAACCACCACAGTCAGACTCCAACACACCCCGGCCAGCGACTTCAATCAGAACCTGTGTAGCAGCCACCTGTGCTTTCTCTCCCTCTGGAGTAAGCAAAGACGGGGCTTCTAGGACACACAGACGTTAAAGGAATTCTCTCACTCTGAAACAAAAGAATCAACACACTCATGAGACTTCTCCTTGATTATGGTTAAGCACAGAAATCAATAACTTAGTTCCTAACGGTCATGTTTATCATCTAAGAAAAGACTTTGACATCAGGTGGGATTCCGACCTTGGCTCTACCACTTAGGCTCAGACATGGACATGAGACCTTGGCCTCTCAGAATCAATTTCCTTCCTGGCCTCTAAGGTGAGCCCAGCTACAAGTACAGTGTCTGGCGCAAAGTTGGCATCTTTGTCCTACTTCAGTGAGGACATAAAAGATAATTATGGGTGAACCCTTGCCTCAAGAAACCTCCAATTTAAATAGAAATCTGAGGCCAAAATGTATGCAATGTTCGAGCCCACTAAAAAATTACTGTCATTTATTGACTACCAGTCAATTGCCACAACGGTTGAAGAGACAAAATTTGGCGAGTGAGTTCAGAGGAGGAAGAGCACTCCATGTTCCTCATTGCTCCTAGCAATGAGAGAGTATTTATGAAGAAGAATGGATTTGCTGTGAGTTTTAGAGAACGGACACCATTTGGATTAGCTGAGAGGAGAGAAGAGGGCTTTACCAAGAAAAGAAATCCTGAGAATCAGTGCAAAGGGATATTGGTGACTCAAAGGCCTGTTTTGTTCTGTTAATTCTTTATTCTCTGCTGTGTCATTAGGGAACAGCCCCCTCCTTGCTGCATGTTCTCTCCCTTTAACAAAATCCAATGTTTTGTCATTTTCTTTTTCACATCCCTGCTATTTTTCCTTGGCCTGCCTGGGTCACCCCTGGAGAAAGCCAACCAGGTCTCAGTATATAGCAATGGGTTGTGCGAGGACCGATCAGATTATGTGGTCTTTGCCCCTCAAGGGCAGTTTTGGGCATTTCTTTTGGGAGAAGTTGTCTTGCTAATGCCTTTGGTACTCCAGATTACCACCTTAACACAGACGATTTCTACCCTTTGTGATTCCCTACAAACTCTCAGCAGCCTGCTGCTTCACAAAACGGTGATGGTGATCCATCTCTTGAATTTGTAATCCCTCTATATTTTGTCACTGATTGTGAAGAGCTTTGTGATGCAAAATATACAATATAAAATGATGTGAGGATGAATATAGCTTTTGCACTCGCCTGAGGGTTTCTTCCGTCTTTCCCATTTTATACAGATGAAAAATTAAAAACTGGAAGAAGACCCTCCCTTTTCTGTACGTTTCCAGGTTAAAATTAGGCAAAGCAGCTGAAGCCTGCCTCCTAGTCACGCCAAACCTAGAAACTCCCTTTCTGAGGGTGGACGGTGATAAAACCCAAGGTGAGCTTGCAGAGCCAAGCACTTCCCTCCTGGAGACGTCAACCCCTGTGCTCAGCGAGGGAATTTTAGCCCATTACGTTTCTGATTCATTTGCACTTAACTCATCAAGATATTGTTTTGTATGAGCTGTTTGATGTCCAAAGCACCTTATGAGCCTTTTTACGGCCTTTTTATCCAAGAAGCTGGGAATTATGCCTAGCCAAGAATAAACAGAACTCAAAGGTTTGAGCTCAGTTCAAAACGTGGAACCCTTGCTTAGGCAGTGGTTAAATAATCTGCCCTTTCTGAGTTTTGCCGCATTTAATTGCAAAGGGACTCAGAGGAGTATAAGAAAAGGAAAAACCAACACTGACATGAAAATGCTTTACTTCTGTCCTGATTGATAGATGGTGTCACTTGGTCGACATTAATTAGCACGGAAAAAAATATATATCATCTTTTGGATCCAGCCCATTTTTGAAAGCTATAAACATAAGACTGTTTTGAAGTGAGGTACAGCGATAAGCAGATTTCATTTTGTTGTTTTCTGAGCAGCGGTTCTTAATCAGATGAATGAACTTGTTTGTACTAGTTAACTTTGCTGGAGTTTAGGAGTTGTATTTAAAACAGATTTTATCCTACAGTGATATTAATTTGATAGGATCCCTGATCTGTAAACCATTGGTTATCTTGGTCTCTCCTGATAAGGAAAAAAAGTGCCGAGGATTTCCAGTTGGTGAGCACATTTGGGCAGAATCTTTCACACGTCACAAATTGCAGATGGGAGGCAGTGATCTCGAACATGCAGTCACATTGCGTGACCATCTGACACCTTCCATTTAGAAAAATAATACTTTCCTCTCAGCATACGCTCCCTGCTGCAACCAGCACCAAAAATTATGCCTGGGAGAGCCGTTCCTCTTAGACCAGGGTCTTAAATATATCTTAGGCAGCTTTTAAAAGATTCATACTGCAGCAGCACCTAGCTCACACCCTAGTCACACACAGAAAAATACCAAAAAAGGGGGCTTCTCATTGATGCTGCTGATAACAAAAACATCCACAAAGAACAAAAGGGGTGGGGGTGGGGGAATTTGAAGGAGACAGGAAAATTACACCAGACACATTTGTAAGGTGATTTATTCTTGTCTTCTGTGTGATTCAGACATGTTCACGTTAAAGTCAATGGACTTCTTTGTCGGCTCATTTCGAAGCCGCTTCACAGTGGCATAGAATTTCGCAGTCCCCAGGAGGGAGACTGGAGTCCCCGGGATTGCATATAACTTGCTCTTCCACCAGTGTTCTACACTAACCCTTGCTCATTTAAGACAAGGAAGAGCATCTCTGCCTTGCCTCCTCTCCTGTACATTTAATGACCCCTGGCAAGAGCAACGGCAGTGATTTCCAACAGACATGTTCAAGCAGAGAGATTTTTAACCACAAATTCAGAATTCTGATAGCATGTCCAACTGGGCAAAGCTTATTTGCTGATTAACAAAGGCCATTGCAAATTTGGTATCGAATCTCTGTACATATGTACACACACACATACACACAGAGGTTGCATGACACTCTATGCACGTACACACACACATGCACGAGTGTGCATGACTTTCCCCTTTTTTGCCCCAAAATCATTACCAAGCACACTTTCTCAATCTGCTAGATTTGCTAATATACAAGAATAAAGAGGGCCTGAGTAGCTGCTGCCTTGTGAGAACTGACCCAAAACTGTTTCCTTAGAATCCTTTGGGGATATAGGGTGGGGGAAAGGGGTAGTCTCTCCATGATCATAGAACAAAGGTGGCCAAAACAATCAACCACCTGCTTTAAAAAATATTTTACCTTCTTCCCATTTTCACACTGCCCTAGGTTTCGGGGGATTTCCCAACAGCAGCAAGTGAATGGTTTTAAGGTGGTGTACATCAGGATCTCACCACAATGTTAAAAAAAGAAAGAAACTTTTCTTTTTCTTAAAACCAAAATAGTACTTACAGGATTAATACCTTGTTCTCTTTTCTTATAGAAAACAGGAGTTGATAGCTCGATAAGAATGCTAATAATAACAGCATTCTCCCCTTTGCTAATGAAGGGAAAGTGCTTGAAAAGTTGCCCCACCAGAGAGGTAGGCAAGAGGGTTTGTTCTCATGAAAGCTTTAATGGCAACTGCAGGAAGAATTGGCTTATTTTCCTGATGTTTTTTAAAAATGTCAGAGCAATAGTCATTTGTAAAATCAGCCCCACTTCTACACCCATGGGACAAGAATAGCAAATGGAGAAGTTTAAAAAGAAAAAAAATGAACGAAAGAATGCTGCTTTGACCAGGGTTGCCTCTAAAAACATTCACTGCTTCATAGGTATTTGTGCAAATATTTTAATCTGTTGTAGTTCTCTCCAGATCTTTGATAAAATATATAATACCCTTTGTCTTAGGATCTCTCTCTCTCTCCTTGTATTTGCTTCTGTGTGAATATTCAAACTTCCACATAAATGTTCATGCCATGCAAGAAATTTAATCAGGTATGGTGTGAAATATCAAGCAATATAAAGTTTCCTCCCAAGACAATCTGTCCATAAGAGCCACACATGCCATGCCTTGGTTATGGGATTGAACAGTGCTTGACTGCTTCCTGGTTTCATTAGGTATCACTTGCAGGTGTAACCCCAAACCATTTGTCTCCCAGATGACTATGAATCTTTATACCATAACTTTAACCTCATCACTAACTCAATAATAAGGTACCTTGTATTAACTACAAAAATTAAACAAATGAAATGCCTGATTCCTAAAACTTAGATAATTAACGAAGTAATTATTTGGGCTTGAACTATTGTCTGTGTTGTCCAGATAACAGCCAATTCTCAATTTGGTATTGAACTAGGGAGATCTAACCGGGGAGATAATAATGAGAGCTTATGTTTATTGAGCAGTGATCATATGCCAGCGATGATTTTTAACATTTTAAATGCATTTGAGGGAGGTACTGTTATCTGCCTTTACAAATAGGAAATCTGAAACCC
The DNA here is from genome assembly GCA_963575035.1 of Avahi laniger. NCBI lineage: Eukaryota > Metazoa > Chordata > Mammalia > Primates > Indriidae > Avahi > Avahi laniger. Next base: position 26,209 of record CAUYSK010000402.1, on the reverse strand, counting down.
AGAGAAATAATTATTTGAGTTAACATGGCTAATGAGTAGTAGGGCCAATCTGAGCACTGGCAAACTAAATCTGCTACACACACTTTCCACCTCCATGTGGGCTGCCTCCTTGTGAATTCCGCTCTAGGAATATGAAGCTCTTTGCCACTGGAAGGGCTGCCTCTCCAGGTGCGACACTAATTAGAAGTAAGCTACATGTCACAGCCATGGGTTAGTAGAAATTTCTTACACTGGTTGGAGGGAGGTGATGGCAGTATACTAGTATACTTAGGCTGGATTTTAAAATATTACCTTAACGATCAAAGCATTTTATGCTGAGAGTGGTAAGGCAGAAGGATAGAAGGAATCTTGGTTCTAATGACATCACTGACCAACCTGAAGGCTCCTGCCCTCTGGGCATCTAGGTATGGGACACACTAAGTGTCCTTGTCATCTGTGTGAATTTTTTTGTTGTTGTGTTGTCCTGTTGACCTATTGAATTTGAAGTTGTACAGCCCATTGAGTACTGCAGAAACTACATTAACATCATCAATTTAATATTTGTTAATTCCCTATACAGAAGTGTCAATATTTTTGCTTGATATCTATTAACTGTCATGATGTGTTAAATAGTAAAAGACATTATATATCAGGGATTTAAACCACAAAAAGAAAACATTAAACATTGAATGAATGTTAATGAAGATATTTACAATTGAAAGCTTAGTATTGCACTTAGATGCAGTATTTTGTGTGTATCTTAAACTATAAAAATTGGTTTATGTGAATCAGAATGCATCAAAAATTGCCAGCAACATATTTTAATAAGAGTGGTAGGAAAGAGTACCATTTATATATTGATTACTGTTGGATGCGTTTGCCAAATCTGAAATAAAATATCTTAACCAGTTTGTAATGTCTTTGTGAAAATCAGGGGGGATACTAATGCAGACTGAAAAAAAATGTGGAGTAATCACTTGGCAAATTGTATTTTTAATTGCAACCCTTTTGTGGTAGCTTTTATAAGAACATACTCAAGGAACATTCCATATCCTTCTTTTCAATCTCTTCAAAGACAATGAAATATGAATCTCACAATATTAAATTAATAGATGCCAAACAGAAACTTATTGGGTGGACACTTTGTTGCTTCTTCTTTGGTAAGAAAAGGGGAAATTCACCATGATTCATTCAACAAATATAAATGGAATATCTAGTATGTGACAAGCACTGATCTTGGAACCCAACACGTAATGACACAGACAAAACTGTCATCTTTTGGCGCCTAGTTGAAGGAAGACAGACAATTAACAAACAAAAATAAGTAACATAAGTAACAGTAATGAGCACTACACATAAAAGTAAAGCAGGAGAGGTTGGGGAGTCTGTGACTCTAAATAGGATGGTCATGAGAAACAGCACATGGATTATGACCTGAAGGAGGTCAGGTGGCCAGCCCTGTAGACACCTAGGAAAAGAGCATTCCTGGGGGAAGGAAATAGCAGATGTAAAGGCTCTGAGACAATAGCAGGCATGGCATGTTCAAGAATGAGCAACTGACAGGGCCTGTCGCTGGACACAAGGTCCATGAGGAAAGGCGGACAGCCTGGGGAGGAAGACCCTGGGAGGCTTTTGAGATGAAGTTGGCTCTTACTCTTAGTGTGCTTGCACCAAAATACATTCTTCCTGAGTCAATATTCTGCCCCTTCCCAACTAATCAAATATAAACATCTGTCTACAAATGTGCCAATCCTCTCAATATAAATATTTCCATGTAGAGCTGTAGTTTGCGAAGGTTTTTATTAATACAAGATTTACCTCAAGTGGGCAGTGGTTAATATCTACATCTTACAAGCAAGAAAACTAAGTCTCAGAGAGACGTTGCCTTAGTCTGTTTGTGCTGTTATAAATATCTGAGACTGGGTAATTTATAAACAACAGAAATTTATTTCCTTGCTGCCTGGAGGCTGGAAAGTCCAAGATTAAAGTGGCTATGTTCGGGTTATCTGGTGAGGGCTACGTCCTCCTCTGGAGAGGAGGGCCACTGTGTCCTCACGTGGCAGAAGGCAGAAGGGTAAAAGGACCAAACACCAGGTGAAGCCTCTTTTTGTTTATTTTATTTTATTTTATTTTTTTAGGGCTGGTCAAGTGAAGATCCATTGATGAGGAACTTATGACCTAATCATCTCTTAAAGCCCTCATTCTTAATACCATCCCATTAGCCACACCTGAATTTTGGAAGGAACACATTCAAACCACAACCAGACACAAATGTCTTCACTGAATCACGTGACAGTAAATGGCAGAGGTGCTGTGGATTCCCAGTCTGGTGCTTTAAACTCTAGCCACAGTCCCCAAATTCTCAAAGAACTACTAAGCCTCATTGACTACATCCTGACTAACAATGGCATTTTGGTTTATGAGAAAGAGAAAACGAAATCATTAATTTTTCTCTTCTGTGCAAAATGTAAGCTCCTCTCTCTATTTGGTGAAAAAGAATGTCTCAAGAAAAATGAGTCATTTATAATTAGAAAATACTGTTATTCATTGACTTCCTCTCCAAAAATTCAGGCAAACCTGAGGGTTTTGTTTTGAAATATCCTAGATAACTACAATACACCTAATCATGCGATTGAATATTAATGCCACTTTCTTGTAGGTTCTATCAAAACTACTGAAATCTTGTCTAAAAAATATTTTTCCCTTCACTGTATGTTGTAAACCTGAAGTGCTAGATCATTTATAAACCCTTTCTCTTTTGAGGAATAGCTATTAAAAATACCTGAAGATGACTGAATAATCTTTTTATGTTAGAATAATTCCATACTTGTGGATTTCATGTCAAGTAAAATTTTTTTTAAATGGGGATTTACATAAGTAATATTGCAAAGGCAAATCCCTATTTTTAAAAAATTAAAATTATGTATTTAGATATTTACACACACATCTATATCTGAGCATTATATATGTGATATATAAGAATAAATATATATGAACAAATATATAGAGAACATTATTATACATATAAGAGCATATGTGTTCTTATATAGAGAAAGATATTATCTATAGATGGCTCTATATATCTACTCATAGATATAGAGATAAGCATTAAAAATTATATGTCTATAGATAGATTTATAGAGATAAGCATTAAAAAATCACTATCTTCTATGACCAAAATATCCTCTCCAGGACAACATAACGCTCACACACACACACACACACACACACACACACACACACACAAAGAAGAGCAGAATCTAAGAAAAAAGGACATTTCTCCAAGTAAATGAATTTAACTTTATATTTAAAAGAATAACTATGATGTCCTCTGCCATCCTTTTTTCTAAATTGTAACAAACTGGACTCGGAAAGTGCAAATGGGGTCAAACAGTTTAGGATCAAATCCTAATTGCACCCCTTATTAGCTGTGTGACCTGCCACAAAATACTTAACCCTTTACACTTTAGTTTTCTCCTCTATAAAACCAAGGAAATAGCATAATCACATAGGATTGATGTGAGGTTTAAATGAAATGATTGTGTAAAGCATCCAGCAGGTACCTGAACTAAAATAGATAAATGTCCAGTAAATGTTCATTCCCTTCCCTCCAAGGCTACTCAGTTTCATTTTCATCCTCATATTTCAGGTACTGATTTCAAGTGAAGTATAGAAATAAGCACTCAATAAATGTTTGCTGAGCGGCTACTTAAGGTAATTCACTGAGTGTTTAAAATAATAAATTGGGTCTTATTCTGCCTGTTAATAATTAATCAGATTTATTTTTCTTCCCTAAATTCCTTGTGTGAAAGTAATATGCCTTCTTTAACTTTCATTATAAGTATTTGGCAATATAATATAAGTCATAAGTATTTGGCAATTTGAACTAATTATGAAATTCCCTTCCTACAAAATTGATAAATCTGTCAATCAAAATTTTAAAAATGATGTATTACCTGATTGCATTTGAATCCTTCATTTTCATTTTTAGAACTTAAGGGCTTTAATCCCTTGAATCATTCACCTTACCATATTTTTTTCTCTTCCAGAATCTTCAGGGGCTGTCATATAGGTGAAACCTTTCATCTTGATTAGACTCAAACTTTCTTACCAGGTGTAATTAACTTCGGTGTAATGTGGCTCCTTCAGACAATCGTACAATCAAGAAGATGACTATTCTCCTTGAGGAGCTGCCGAATAAATCTGTGATTCCTTCCTTTTTTGTTTTCTCCTGGCATTTGGTTTTCCTTTCATAAATCCCTGTTCCTCACTCTGGAATACAAAGGAGTATAATGCTAAGTGGAATGGCCTCCCATCTACTTCACCTACACTCTTGAAACTTCAATGCTATTGGTTGGTATCTAGTTGGTTTGTAAGTAGCATTGTTGGTTATATCATGTTACGCTATTTCAGATTTATGACAGTTGATATCATGGTCCTTTCTATCATCACTGAGTTTAGAAATTGATTTTGCTGACATTTCCTAGAGCATGCAAATCATAGATCTATAGCTTAAAAACACCCATTTCATCATGGCCATCCTTTGGTTGATACGGATCTTTCTCTGGCTCTAAATCTGTTGAGTGTAGGCAGAAAAGAAAACTGTTCATCATGAATCAAGGGAAAAGGAAATGTCTAGTGAGAAATAAAACCAATTTAATCCACTATTTTTTTCTTGACCATAATTTTATATCATTTTACAAATTAAATTTGTTCTTTATGATCTTTTTTAGACTTTTATAATAATACTAATGAGTTTTAATAAGTTAATGAGTTATAATAAAATAACTACCATAACTAAGGAGTTATAATGAAAACCAGAAGAAACTTTCTCTATCCTTTCCTAGTTCTCCTTTTAAAAGACAATCATGCCCTCTTTTAACTGCTTCTCTTGGCATTTACCTTTATCTGTATGATAATTAAATTTGCTTAAATAGCTGTGTCCTTGTCATTGTTGACTTTCTGATATCTGCCACTTCTTTTCCCCATTTCAATATAATTAAAACAAAAATATTTAAATCAAAAATCAGCATTCATATTACTATGTATTGCAGTGTCCAATAATTACTATGATTGCATTTCCTTTCTTGTGTAATTGCCCTTTGTTGGAATTTATTTTTGCCGTTTTTATTAACTTGAATAGTTTTGGGGAAGCAAATTCATAATTTTTCCAACTGTTCCTTTAAATACATGGAGCCACCATACCTTTAAAACTAGTAATTTTTTTTTTCAAATACGCAAACATAGCTGATACACCAGCAATTCCTTTTTCACCCTGCCCCACCTTTCTACCTGGGAATTTTCTTCCCAGAACGCCCACTTTTCCTTGTTCATTCTAAGACTGTTTGTTCTTTATATCTACTATATAGCCAGTGTCTGGGATTTCCTTTTCCTACCCTCATTAAATGTATCTATTTTCCCCTGGGATCTATGTCTTCCTTTTCTTCACTTGTTTTTTGGTTCTGCTAAAGCATAGCCTCTGGTAGTTTGCTAAAAATAAACAAAAAAACAAACAAATGTAAGCGATGCATCTAGAAATGATTTATTCCATATTCAAGCTCTTGATCGATGGTTTGATTGGGTAGATAATTATGAGTTGAAAATTATGTTTACACAAAGAATTTGATGTCTTATTATCCTGGGGGCTCTGGCATTCCCAATACTTTGCCAGATATGGTCATTTCATTTCCATCCATTGTGTTGAGCACTTTGAATTTCAAATCTCATGTTCTTCAGGATGGGGAAATTGTTAATTAATCGATTCCTCCACTCTACTTTCTGCACCCTCTTTTTCTGAAAAGAGGCAGGATGCCCATTTTGGATTAATTCCATATATCTATATTTGTATTTTTTTCTTATTTTTCCATCCTTGATCTTTTTATCCTATTTTTGAAGATATTTTCATAATTTTGTCGTTAACCTTCTGGATGTATTTTAGCTTGTTTTGTGGATGCTTTACAATTTCCTATTTTATATCTGAGGGTATCAATTGGACAGCTTTTTATTTCTTTGAGATTTTTGTTTGTTTGTTTTAGTTTTTGTTTTTTTTTGGTGGTGGCAGTAATTGATTGATTGGTTTGTTGGTTGATTATTGGAGTTTTTGTATTTTCTTTTGCTCCTAGCATTATCTTTGTTTCTTTCAAATTTATTTTTTCTATTTCTCCATCTTTTAGACTTTCATCAAAAATTGGATTGTTACTATGTTGGTTTCTATTAATACTTAAGAACAATTTCGTGAAGTGTGGTTATTGATTGGTGAGCAATGTTTTTGAGTTCTAAGGCTCCTCCTTCCATGTTATTCAAAGAATAGCTCACAGTCTTCCACCTGATCAAGGAGAAACTGAAGGAAGCTGACTCTACTGGGTAAGGAGGAACTCTGGGCTCTCATATCGTTAGTTTATTTCTAACTATTCCTGATTTGTGGTACTATAGTTCAGCCTGTTCCTGAATTGGACTGGCAACCCCAAGTCCTGAGTCCCTCAGAGATTTCAAGGTGCTAATCAGCTCACTTTTTGTTACTTTTCATCACCATAAGACCTTTAAGTTTTAACTTCCTCCGTGCTCATAAGCCCACCAAATGCTATTTTCCAAAATATTTTCAAATCCCTCATCTGCTTCTATTGACTTTCCTTTTATCTTTGCCTCTGTTAGTCTATTTTCTCCCCTTCCTATCCTTCTAGAGGAGGGCCAGAGGAAGAGTAAATAGTATGGTCATACACCTTCTCTAACATACACCTGTTATTTTGATTTTTACAATTTTCTGATTTTTTTTTTCCTGACTTCCTTACTGACAAATAACAAATCTGAGAATAAGTTGTTTTGATTTGGTTTTAAATTAAACAATGACTAACAGAGCAATTATTCATAAACATTTATTTTCAGGTAGTGAACATAATGAAAGTATTGTGTAATTATTTAATGATTATAGTGTAGGCTACTGATTGATCAATTAACGAATTAGAGCTAAAGTATAGCATCAGGGAAATACTTTACCTTGTCTATATGAAGAAGTTTCCTCCTCATTCTATAAAATAATATGGGCTTTTTTTAAATGGGGGAGTGCCTTTAGTTAATTTTTTAGCTTCATAAATACCAATCTCTTTAGTTTTTAAAAGCTATGCTAAAATAATGTAAATAAACATCCTGGTAGGAGAGTGCTTTGAATTTTCGAGCTGAAAGAGCCTGTGTGGATCCAACAATAGTCATCACCAGACTATGCAATACTAATATCAGGTCCCCCATGGAATCCACATCCTGCTTTTTTTGGTCAGCAAGCCTGTGTTCACTGAGGTTCAGGGAACTGAAGTGTTCATGCTAAGATCTCCTCCTCCTAAATATTGTTTTTTTCCTCTGGCTGACCACAGATTGTTTAAAAAAAAAAGTAATATGGTCAGCATAGCCTGTGTTCACTGAGGTTCAGGGAACTGAAGTGTCCATGCTAAGATCTCCTCCTCCTAAATATTGTTTTTTTCCTCTGGCTGACCACAGATTGTTTAAAAAAAAAAGTAATATGGGCAAATTACAGAGTGCCCTTAAATGTGTGATTAAGCAGGATAAGCAATAACACTGACAAGTTGCCTTGATAAATTTCAGAAACCAAATAATACTGTTGACTCTTGGGAATGGATTCACTGAAGGATGTTACACTACTCTTAAGGAGTAGTCACTGGAGATTTCCCCAGTACTCCGCAGACTTTGAACAAAACTCTGAAAAAAAATGAAACAGAAGAACAAAGGCAAAATTAAAAAAAAAAAAGTATTAGCAGATTTTGTTTGTTTTATGACAGCTTTATTGAGATATAATTCACATAAAATAAAATCCATTCTATTAAAGTGTACAATTCATGGCTTTTTAGTATATCCCGAGTGGTACAGCGGTTATCACTCTCTTATTTTAGGACATTTTCATCACCTCAAGAAGAAACCCCACATTCATTAGCAGTCACACCCCTTTCTTCTCCCTAACCCCTGGCAACCACTGATATACCTTCTGTCTCTACGGGTTTTGCCTATTTTGAACATCTCGTATAAATAAAATCATACATATTTGGCATTTTGTGACTAGCTTCTTTCCCTTGGTATAATGTATTCAAGGCTCATCCATGTCTCATAGCATATCTCAACATTTCATTCTATTGTCAAATAATATTTCATTGTATAGCTATATCACATTTTGTTTATCTATTCATCAGCTGAAGCACATTTCGATTGCATCAACTTTTTGGCTGCTATAAATAATGCTTTATGAACAAACATGTACAGGTTTTTGTGTGGACATAAATTTTCATTTCTTTATGATATTTTCCTAGGATTAGAATGGCAGTTCATAAAGTTTAAACTTTTAAGAAAATGCCAAACTGTTTTCCAAAATGGCTACACTATTTTATGACACTGACAGTGCATGAGAGCTTCAACTTCTCCACATCCTCACCAGCACTTTTTATTATCTGTTTGGTTTTTGTTGTTATTATTGCTTTTGTTTTTGTTTTAGCTATCCTAGTGACTATGAAATGGCATTTTGTCTTTATTTGCATTTTCTTAATGAATAATGATGTTGAGCATCTTTTCGTGTGCCATTTGCATATATTCTTTGAAGAAAAGTCTATACAATTCTTTTAATAATTGGGGTTTATTTCTGGACTCTCACTTTTATTCCATTGATCTATATGTCTTTTCTCATACTAGTACCCTACTGTCTTGTTTATTGCAGCTTTGTAGTAAGTTCCAAGATTGGTAAGTGTGAGTTCTCCAAGATTGTTCTTCTTTTTCAAAATTGGTTTGGCTATTTTGGGTCCCTTATGTTTTTATCTTAAGGTTCACTTGTCAAATTCTGCAAAAAAAAATAAGGCAGTTGAGATTATATTGAATCTGTAGATCAATTTGGGGAGTATCACCATTTTAACAATATTAAGTATTCCAATCCATGAGCATGAAATGTCTTTCCATTTATTCAGGTCTTCTTTCATTTCTTTCAATGCTTTGCAGTTTTCAGTATACAAGGCTTGCACTCCTTTTGCTGAATTTATTTTTAAGTTTTTTTATTACTTATGATAACATTATAAATGAAATTGTTTTCTTAATTTCATTTTCATATTGTTCAGTGCTGATATATAAAAATACAAGTGATTTTTTGTATGGTGATCTTTTAACTTTTAACTTCATTTATTAGTTCTAATTTTTTTAACCTGCAACTCATTTATTCTAATTTTTTGGTATATATTTTTAAAGATGTTCTATTTAAGATCATATGATCTACAAATAGACATTATTTCATTTTTTCCTTTAATATTTGTATAGCTTCTAATTCTAATTCTTTTTCTTGCCTAATTACCTTGGCCGGGATCTCTAGAGCAATGTTGAAGTAAAGTCATAAAAGCAAAGATCCCCATCTTGATCTTAGAGAAAAAGCAATACTGTAATTCAGGAAGTATGATATTAGCTATGGGTTTTTCCTAGATGCTTTTTATCAGGTTAAGAAATTTCTCTTCTGTTGTTAGTTGGTTGAGTGTTTTTGCCATGAAAGGATGTTGGATTTTGTCAAATGCTTTTCCTGCATCTATTGAGATAATCATGTGGTTTTTGTTCTCTATTCTACTAATATGGTGTATTAAGCTGATTGATTTTCACATCAGCTTAATACACCATCAAGAAAGCCAACTTTGCATTCTTGAGATAAATCCTAATGGGTTATAGCACATAATACTTATTATACGTTGCTAAATACCAGTTTGATTTTAGTTGTGATTACATATTCTGCACACTATTTGAAATATGGCAACAATGTAAAATATTAGATATAACAACAATAAAATATATGTCTAGCTCTGTGCTGGGCATTTTTACATGCACAGGCTCATTTATTCTTCATACTAGCCCAATGAGTTAGATTCAAATATAACTCTAATTTTACAGATTACAAACTTGATTCTCATCAAAGTTGTGTAACTTGCCCACAGTCATAGAACTAGTGAGTGGAGGGGCTGATATTCTGAACCAGACAGTCTGGGCCCGGCGTGGTGGCTCACGCCTGTAATCCTAGCATTCTGGGAGGGCAAGGTGGGAGGATCCTTTGAGCTCAGGAGTTTGAGACCAGCCTGAGCAAGAGCAAGACCCCATCTCTACTAAAAATATACAGAAAGAAATTAGCTGAACAACTAAAAATATATATAGAAAAAATTAGCTGGGCATGGTGGCACATGCCTGTAGTCCCAGCTACTCAGGAGGCTGAGGCAGTAGGATTGCTTGAGCCCAGGAGCTTGAGGTTGCTGTGAGCTAGGCTGCCTCCCACTCTACCCTGGGCAACAGAGTGAGACTCTGTCTTCAAAAAAAAAAATAAAATAAAAAATAAAAATAAATAAATAAACCAAACAGTCTGGCTGCAAGACTTGAGCTCTTAACCATCACTTTCTGAGAGTGTATACTGAGGTATGAATACTCTTCCCTAATGTGAGAACTGTATATCTCTTTATAATTTTACTTCCCATCTGTCTGTTGGGACAAACGGTGTCCCAACAGAACAGAGTTTTGACCGCTAAAGATGAATAAACAGTGCTGACTCACAGATTGTTTTTTGGACAAAGATACAGATAGGTTCATTCAATTTAGATTCATGTAGGCACTGATACGTCATGACCTATAAGAATGAGTACATGTGGGATGACTGAAACTAGGTCACCAATACAAACTAAATTTAACTGGAAAATGTACAACAATTTCTTTTCACTAAATTGAAGAATTATGATTTTAACTCACTTTCTCTAATGTTTGTGTGATTCTTTGCTCCAGAAGTTTGGAAAGACTTCCCCAAACATGTCTCACCACATCAGTTTGTGTCCCTTAGATAACGGCTATATCAAGCGTTAGAATTTTGCAGAGGAACAAAAACTTAAAGAGAATATGCACAAATGGAAATAACTCTGTTGGGTTGGTGAAACATTTTTTTTCCTTTTCCAAAATACTGTTTAATATGAATATGTTGATTCATATAATGCAAAGGAAGAGAAAAATTATGGTGAATAAATGAGACTATTTTTAAGGAAAAGAGAGACTGAGATTACAACTTTATATTTTAATATCATTTTGAATCTTTTTTTCTATTTTCTAATTTCATTTTACAATGCCCCTTAAATTTCCTATATTTCATAATCTCCTGGGAATTTTTTTCAGAACTCTCAGCTGCCAAAATGAAGAGGGCTTTGAAAAAATCTACACCAAAAAAATAGTCTTTTACAGAAAACTATCATTCAAATTAAATGCGAGCTAAAATGAATTAACATTCTTTATTTATTCCCGGTAAATGTCTCAATTCTTCCCAGTAGCAACTAGATCATGTCTCAGAGCATTTAGGCATTCAGAATTCACAGTTCCCCATAGCACCTCAGATTCCAAATTTGAAATCCAGGGCCTAATCTCCTAAATAACAGTTCATCAATTCTACACATGTGAACAGAATTTCAGAGGAGCCCTTGTCTTTATCAGTAAAAAGAAAGGAGCCCCTGTTCAACTATCCCTGCCCTAAACTCCTATGCCTCCGTGCTCTGCTTTTTCAGAAGGCAGCCTGTGAGAAGTGGCAGCTCTGTGCTCTCCCCCACTGCCCGTCTGCAGCACTGCATGGCTTTGCATTGCTTAAGGATAAACAGGTTGGAGTTGCATATGGTTAACATTTTTCGTTTGAGCTGATGCAGGGAGAGGTTGTTTAGCATCTGCAGGTCTCACACGGTGTCACGGGCAGTAAAGGAATGACTGAAGTAGTTGCAGACAGCATGGAGTCTACATTCCTCTCTTTGCCTAAGAAATCACGGATAATTAAATTAACGTGGATTGAACGGGAAGCAGGAGAACGGAGGCATTGCAACAGAAACCCCCATCTCAACATGTGATCACCATATTTACCTGTATTATACGAGGCAATAAAAACCAGAGGAGAAAAAGTAATCAAAATAAAACAGTAATAAAAACTTATATTTACATAAATTCTTCCTGCCCCAGGATTCCAAAGCATTTAATGAAAATCATATAGGTAAAGTGTCACAGGACATGTGACTTATTACTGACAGAAGACCTCATTAGTGGTTACAGGGTGGCCCAAGGAACTGGAGACAAAATGCACTTTAGGAAGTGGGTATTTAAAAAGAGGGGGGAGTCCTGCTTTAGGCGTTCTGACTCACTCTGTTACCTTTATTACTATAAGTCAGAGTGACCAATTTCAAACCTACTCCCACAGTAATTTGAAAGTGGTAAGAAGCATTAAAAGGGCAAAGATTTGCCAAATTACAATAACCTGGAAGGGTAAAATTCATACTTAGGAAATTGTCAAACACACACTTTATTTCCTTTTCATCTCTTTTCATTGGTGCTTCCCAATGCAGAATTAAAGGACAAGGTCTTCATCTTACGTGCCCAACATTGTTAGGTTTCCCAGGCATCTTTCCTATACACGAGCTGACATTCATACAGTGGTTATGAAATCAGGCCGGTTTTGTTATGACTTTGAAAGATTCGTGAAGCACAGAAGCAAGCTCCAGCTGTTTTTGTCAGTGATCTGCAGGCTAAGGTGGTCCTAAATAGGCCGTGCTCTTACTGAAAGGCATTAGAGTGCATTCTACTAGCACTCACATATTGAGAATCCCCACGTAAAAATAGATTTGAAAGATGAATTCTGCTTGAAGCCAACAGGATTTTTTTAAAAGATTAGACAGTCATAAAATGGCCACTTCCAAAGAACATGAGGACTTCTGTGGCAAATCTGTTACCTTTCAACTCAATGGAATCTCTTGTATGTGTTGGGCAGATGCCAGTTATAATACTAATAATAAGGCTAGTCATAATAATAACAGTGAATGCACACTCTATATGCGTTCTGTAATGTCTTTTAAACATATTACCTCATTTAAGCTTCAACAAAGCAATGAGATAGGTACTACTACTTTTATTCCCATTTAAGGACAGCAAAACCAAAGTTTAGAGAGGTTACCTGCCGGTGTCACAAAGCCATTTGTTTCTAAAGTGAAGTTATGATGACACCATTCCTTAGTCTTGCTTTTCTCTTGGATTCTTATCTCTAGGTAAGAAATTCAAGAAATGAGAGAAAGAAGAAGCTCTACTATCAGTTTAATTGAGAGAAAAAAATGAATAGAATCTTAGGAAGGCAGAACTGAGACGATAATACAAAACCTGTCTCTTATATCCTGGCTATTGATGTCATATTATTTTTTACCAATTCACTTAACAAAGACTATATTTTTCCTTTTTATAGTGGAGGTCACAACTTAACTGTTTTAATGCCAATTGCATTATAAAAGTGAAGCATAGAGCTATTTCCTTCAAAGAGTTTTTATGTTCTACTTGACATGACTTCATGAGACAAGATATAATAAATGCTATTTTCCATTTGTGAATTTCTGCAATCCACTTATTCAACCCTGCACATTCTGAGCCTCAGTTTCCCCTCTAAAATCCTGCCAGCTCTAAAATTCAATGATTCTATAATTTGAAATCACAGCAGTTTTTTTAAAGTATGCTTTCTTTTGTATTCAATATCCTTTTTATGTCTTCCCAAATGTTAGACAGATGATGTTAACCAAGATTTCTCAGAGTCTTACACACATTGGACGTTCATTATAGCACCCTTGACTCCAACAAACCTTCCTGAATCAAATTGTTATAAAACAGAGCATTCCAGTAAGGCAGATAAATACTATCATCTGCTACACGTTCCCAAAACATTCTTCATAAATGATGTTTTATACTGAGTGACTAGAAAACACTGCCATCTTCCTTAAGGTTAAACCTGTGATAATTATGTGTAGATAGAAAATAAAAACCTCTGCGTAGAACTGGATTCATGTAATTTATGAAGCAGAAGTAAAAAATCACAAAGAATGAAACATTTCCATAACAGCAAAGAATAATGGCTAATATTTCTTGAGCATTTGCTCTGTCCAACACTTTATAGGCATTACCTCATTTAAATTAAATATGTTCATAATAACCAACAATCATGGCTAAGATTTCTTGAGTACTGCTCATTTAATATTCACAATAATCCTATGAGGTAATGAAGTAGATAATTAATATCCTACTCAACATATTATTATTTAGAATCATCATGTTTTATTTGAATTGTGATTCTCAAATTTCCCCATTAATAGCAGAGATTGTTATCTGCCCATTCAAGTCTTCCCTTCTTCCTTTATTAAAAGAAGGCCAATTATGTTGAGGTTGTCAACATACCTATCTAAAAACTCACATTCCCAGCCTTCCTTGTAGTGAGAGGTGAGCCTGCTATACACTACTGGCCAATCGTATATAAACAGAAATTTCTGAGTAGCAATTCTGGGTAAGCCTTTTTAAATAGGACGGTCCTAACAATCCTAACTGACTTGTCCCCTTTGCTATTTTGCCCTTATTTCCTTCCCCTTCTTCCTGCCTGAAGGACTAGAATTCCTGCTACTATTCTTCCAGTGGCAAAATGAAGGCCACACCATAAGGATGGCAGAGCCGCAATTTACAAGGCTTGATCCCTGCCAGCATGAAAAGGCTCCCTCACCCGCACTGGACTGCCGCCTCTGGACTTCTCATTATATGAGCAAAAACAAACTCCTTAACTTGTTTAAGCCACTCTTTCTTGATATTTTTGTTACATGCAGCAAAACTCAATCCCTAAGTAAAGTTTAGCATCAAACTTTAGACATCCTTGTAGAAGTGAAGGGATACTTGTACACATAACTATCAATTATGACAGATTATAACAATAATCTCCTTCCAACTGCCTACGAGCAAGACACGACAAGGACTTCATCCAACTGCTATCTGCCATCCAAATGTTCAAAATCCCACAAAGGCCCTAAAGGCCCGACCCTCCCTTAAACCAAACCAAACCGAGCCAAAGCCAACACTGACCTCATTCCTGCCCAAGGGCCTAGAACATTTGATGTCAGTCAGTACAGTACCTTTTGGTACTTGCTTACATTTTGCTCATCACATTTACTTATTCTCCTGTATTGTTTGACCGATTTATGGTTTTTTTCTTTTTTTAATAAAATAATAACTGAAGCTCTTTGCAAATAAAAACAACTTGCGTGTGTGTGTGTGTGTTTACATGTTCTCCACAAATAGATTGTAAATTCTTCTATAAACTAACTTTCTTGTTGATTATTGAAGTAAACATTTGCCCTACTTTAACTTTATCAAATGGTGGTTTAGGACAGTGGCTTTCTTTAAAATCATGGCATAAGTATTTCTGTATAACAGCCTAATAATGTGGTTTCCACTCTCTACCTACCATAGTTCTAACTACAGAGCAGATACTCAAAAAATATTTGAATGCAAAATGTAATTGAATTTAATTATATCATTTCAATTTCTATATCCAATTGGTCTCCTGTTACTTTTAAGATGCAAATTCTGAGTCACTCATTTCATCTTTTTTAAAATGCCTCTCTAACCTTCTTTTGCTCTAATCTCCTTATCTGCAAACTGGTAATTTTAATTGTGAACCAAAATAATATTAATAATACTGAAGAAAAATGAAATATTAGTCATAAAGCATATACATAGTATGTGGCACACAGTAGATATCTAATGATTATTTGTTATTACTGTTTTCCTCTGACCTCTTCCATTTTATTTAAAATTATCTTTGCTTATTAAAATTAAGAAGTGGAGACAATTCACTGAACCTGTATCATAGTCCCAATTATGATATTATACTTACCTTTAAAAAATAAGTAAATTGCATACTTTTTAATGACACAATTTCCATCATTACCTAGAAGACATCATAAATTAATTAAACATGGTGACAAATTTTAAAGCAACACAGTTTCTTCACGTACCGTGTTTTATGCATTTCAATAAAACAGAATGTCCTACCCCATTTCAGGCATTGAAGATACAATGATGACTAAGACCAGTTCTTGCTAGAGATGTTTTTAGGGGACAGACGCCGCAAAGAAATGATCCAGGATGGGTTTTACCAGGACCCAGACACACTTTGTTTTCCTTTCCACACGGCTTGGCACCTCTGAGTAGCAATGGCTCCTTCCTCTTTTGGGGGTGGTGCCTTTGAAAAGTGGATTCTTTGCATTCAGTTTGGATGGGACTCAACAAATTCTGGGGCTTGGGAAATGACATTAAGAGAACAAAACCACTTGCTCATGGACAGCATCATGCACTGAACCACAGGCAGCGGAAGAGGCCACAAGCAGAGCTCACCAGGTTTACGCCTCCCTTCCTCGTCACTTCCTCTCCAAATGCTGATGACATTTCTCTTCACTTGACTGAGCAAGATGAATCTCTAACCCTGACCTGCTCTAAGGTCATGTCTCAATACCATCAATCCTTACCTACAAGCCCAGGAGTTTCTTGTCAGTATGGGAAGGTGGTTAGGAAGACTCCTCTGCCTCTCCCTCTATGATCTTTCTAATCTATTGTTAAAGCGACTCTGTTTAAAAAGCAAAATCGCAAAAATACCAAGAAACTATGTTATAGCTAAAAATGTACATAATCCTAGGTTTGAAAATATGTTGATAATTGTGACATCAAAGTAAAAAACATTTTAAAGGAAAAGATGATTTCGCATATTTTGGAACTGTTGAAACAAACTAATCGAAAGACATTTTAAAAACTAGAAAAAATATTTATAACAAACATGGCATTCAAGTTTTATTACCTTTAATATATGGAGGGCTCTTACAAAATAATTTTGAAGGAAGAACTTGTACTCCAACAGACAAACGAGCAATAAACACACACACATACAGATACACATATAAAAAGAAACTAGGAAAAATTTTAAGCTCAATTTTTTCAGATATTAAGATAAATGCTAAGTCAATGAGTTTTTACCTAGTAAATTAACTTTAAAATTGGTAATATTTGAGGATGATGAAGAAATGGTAATATAGGACCCTTTAACACTCTTAATGAGACTGTAAATTGGCACAATTATGCTAGATGAAATTTTGGAAAAATATATCTTAAAATTGTGTACAAGTTATAACTCACTAATCCCTCTTCTACAAATTTACCCTAAGGAAATTATAGATGTGCTAAAGATTTATTTACTAAGGCTGTTTATCATAGACTTGTTTAAAATACTCCAAAACATAGAAATAACCTCAAGCCCAACAATAAGGAATTGGTTGAATAAACTGTGTATATCCATATAAGGGAAAATTCAAAACCATTGCAAATGAGGCCGAAAAAAATATCTAGGAAGACAGAGATATATTCATGTTATATTGTGGCCAAAAGTTACCAAACACTTTATACAGGATAATTTGTTATTGTATATTATAACTAAGGATATGCATAAAAATTAAGAATTATACCCCACAATTGTGGTTATTTCTGGTTGATTATACTGCAGTGGTTTTTATTTTCTCTTTACCCCTTATCTAATTGTAAAAATCTTCTATAATGAATACGAATTGTTACCATAAAACATTATTATTTTAAAATATTTAAGTTAATGGAAAATAATTAGGTAATCAAGTAGCCAAATAATAAATTTTGTTGTAACAGGAGAAAATTGGCTTGAAAAATTTAAGTGGGGGATAGTCAGAGCATTTAAATCCTAATGTGGGACTGAGAGAAGCAATCATGTAACGGAAAGAATGAAATCAAATAAAACAAGTGTGAAGAAGACAAGCTGAGATTCGACACTAATACAGAGGGGGAAAGAAAAGACATCCAAGAAAGATACCCGACCATGAGATCAGGTAAGAAAGTAAAGGAGCAAGTTTCCAGAGGGTGTGAGTATTAGAAATGAACTTCCTATCACACAAAATAATAATGTGTCTTTATTTGGTTCAAATGTGATAATGGCCAAATTACTCTAAAATGCAAACATCTTAAAGGGGTGCTAGTAGAACACTGGAAGCAATTAATTGATCTCCAGCATGACTGGGATTTTCAGGCTGGTGTTAAGTTTAACAATCTTGAAAGGTGTTTTGGAGTTCAAATGCAAAATAAGTCCCTCCCTTGGAGGGAATTCTGTGAATTAGTTGGAGACACAGGCATTTACAGCTCACAGGTTTCCTCATTTGCTAGAGGGTATCATTATCTTTATAGTTCTATATATAAAATAGGCAAATGTCCCAGGTCATGCCTCCTCCCATGAAAAATTGATTGTGTGCTGGAGGATGCCCAGAAAAGTCTGAGAATAGACAGATATACAGAATACATAAATGAACAGGAAAACATGTCTGTTTAGAAAATTGATGAATGCCTGTCCCCAACCACAAAGGAATTCTCTTAGGGTAAAAATTGGTTTTTTCTGAGGACTACTCATGAACACTCCTAGAATTGTCCTATGCTATAGGAAAATCACCACAGAGAAATTTCCACCACACTAATGTGCATATTTCCTAGCCTATAAATGCATAAAATCACTAACAACGGTGATCAGTTGCAAACTGGACAGGAGTGTTAAGGAAAATAAAAATTTCAGGACCACCTCCAATCCCCAACTACTTATGTAAAAGGAAAGATCAAGCCTGGAGGGAGATTCCCAGGGAAAGGTAAAGACGTCAGGCATCTACAAGGACTGCCCCCACAGATCATCCATAAGGAATCGTAACTTCAGGTCTGCGGGCTAAGTCTAGGTCCTAAAACTAAATTAGTCTGTTGGATTCCACACTAATAATGTTGATTACAAGTTTATCTTCCCAGGTGCAGAACAGAGACAAGACAAGATCAAATTCTTCCACCTACCCAGGGACATCTACATCATTGATGCTTCCCTCATTTCCTTTTTCTCTTCTAACATTCACCTTATCTTATGAAAAATATAGATTTCCTGGGCCTCACAAGAATGTAACCATTTGTCTCACCACCCCTCCTCTGTTCCTTTTTTTCTTTCTGTTTACCCTGTCCCCTTTAAAAACTGAGTTCTCAAATCCCGCTTTGGAAAGACAATCACAGATTTGTCTATGGTTGTGTTTTTCCCAAGTACATTCTCAAACTTTGGCTTAATGAAACTTCATTGATTGAAATCTTTGCCTCAGTCACTTACATTTTGTTGTCAGGAGGTTTTGTGGTTAATGAAACCAGCTTGCCTTAAGAGGCAGGTAAATACTACTGAGCTCATTTTCCTTATGAGCAAAATTGAGATAGCAATGCCTAAGTTGCTAGGTTGTTTAGAAGATAAAAGTAAATAATATATACAAATATGCTTATTACATAATACACAATAGCTATCATTAGGACATGAATTTTTTTCTTAGACCAAAGTTGGACAGAGCTTTTTGTCAAGATATAAAACAAAACAAAACAAAAATGTAACTTGGACTGAAATGCATCATTGAAACGGCAATGTTTTAGTTGACAACTTTTTACCTGAAAAGCCACAAAAATTCAGAAGCAAAAGTTGAATGCTCGTATTTACAGCAAAGTTTGAAATTCATATTTTTACCAGGCATGGCCAGTATTTTCACAATTATTTTGACTTTGGGGACTGTGCTCAGATTTTCAATTGCAAATACACTTGTACTATTTTTAGACAATTCTATATAATTTAGCACAGTAAATGTGAGTGAGCATATTTATATTAATGTCAAAAGACTGGTGAGATTGTTTTCCTGTTCACAATAAGTAAAAAATTTCTGTAGATCTTAATCTTAAATCAGTAAAGAATATGAAAATTATTGACACTGTTAAACTAATATCAGTTTGATGATTTTTCTTCATTTCCTTTTCTTTTTTTTTCTTGACTCAAAGAGTAGGCTAAATTTTGCTTTATTCATATTAGATATGTTAGAAAAAAACTTTCCAGACATAATAATTTTCTAAGGAACTATCTTACGCAATCTTGTTTTAGCTTGTCCTTATAGAAACTTTCTGAGCCATTGATTGCATCCTATAACTATTACAATATGGTGGTATAAATGGCAATGAAATGGTCAATCAATCAGCAGTATGTTAATTTTAGTTTAACGAAATTTGAATCAGATGTTTTGGTCTAGAAAGAGACTTCATTGGTGCCAAGCCCCCAACCACCCACCCAGGTCTGTAGGCTCATTTTGGAGAGAACAAGTTGTTTGACTAAGGATTCAAAGCCAGTTTATAATAAAACTTGATTTAGAAGCCCAGCATCTAGCACCAAGGTAGAAGGTAAAGTATGGACACTTCTGAGAAAGGATAAGGAATAGATTTCAATAATCAGCTTGTAAACACAATATTACAAAACATGCTATATTCATGATGCTTCTTATTTAGATTGCTTTTCTTGTGATTTCAAAGATTTCAAGTAGAATGGAGTTTTAGAATAAGATGGCAAGTGTTTGAATCTCTGCTCCACCAGTTAATCTGAACATAACCTCTCTGCACAAACTTTCCTGTCTATAAATGGGGATGATAACACTTACCCCACAGGAGTGTTAAGAGAATAAAATAAGATAAATCATGAAAGTAAAATCAATTTCTAAACTATGAAAAGATATAAAAATGCAAGAGAGTGGTATCATCATTGTTACTCAGCTTACAAAAACCCTGGCTCCTATATTGTGAATGAACTTAATTTCCAGCTCTCTTGGCTTATTCCAGTAACATAGCTCTTAGGTTTAAGACAGTGAGGATTTTTACCAGTGGGATTTTTGCTATAAGATAAGAAAATATAAGTAATTATCTAAAACAAGGCCATCTAATTATATCAGGGGGTTATGATAACAGCATAAACCATGAAAGTGGAACCTAAATGCTTTATTATCAGAATCATAAAACAGAAATATAGTCTGTTATTGCATTATTGCAAATTCTTTATTTTTATAATACAGAGTTGAGAGTACTTCTCAAATTATTGTTTTTATACTCAATATTTTTCTGTTAATTTTTTATATTCATATTAAAATTATTTTATAATAACATACTATTTTACTAATGGATTTGGGGGTAAATATACTATAGTTTATAGATAAAAAACATGATGGAGTTGAGGTGTCTGCTATAATCATTAATTCTCCCGTGTTATACACCAATTAGGCGTGTACCATATCTGTAAAAATATACATAGGACCATATGTACGTAATTCACACCCATACCTAATGATACCCTCATAAACTATTTTCCCAGCATTGAAGCACACATATGTTTAACTTTGAAATGCATTGCCAGAAGAATGCCTTTGAAAAAAATCCCACTGCAGATGAAGTCTCATCAATTGCTGCTTTTTTTCTACTGTATACTTTATGAATTGCCTCATCATAATTAACTCCAACCACTGGAATTAATTACTCCAGATGATTTGGAAATTGGTCTTCTCTATTCCTCTGAAATTCATTGAGATCATCCCACAACGCAGGGAAAGGGGTGTGAATACAGCAAAAAAATGTCTTTGAAACATCGAACACGTTTCAATGTTGTTTTTGTTTATTAAAAAAGGTGAAGTAGTATCAGAGAATGACTTTAAGCACATTTTATTTCCAGTTTTATAAAATTACAGACCTTCAGAGATAAAGGGGTCATGGTGAGTGGCCAAGTTGACCCCTCATTTGATCCACATAGAGAGACTCTAGGAGCCTGAGGGAATTGGCCAAGGTCACATGATACTAAACCCTTGTCAGGATTCTGTTCGGCAGTGAAATAAGAAAAAAGAATAATGGGTCTTTTAAGACTTATGAAATAAAAATCATATAAAAATTATACATCGGCACTAAAGGGTCAGGAATGGTGAGGATTCACTGACAATAAACACTCTGTTCAAGAGAACACTGACATGCTCATTTGAGGGAGTTTTTGACTTGGGCGAACAGACCCTAACTTTGTCCCAATTGTTTTCAGATTTGCCACTGGAGTTTTCCCCCCCAACATCTGTTATGGTTAGAGAATAAGCATTTATATTTAACATTTGGTAGAAACCAATTCTGTATCAGAGGATAGCAAGGAAAATTGGGAAACAGTTGATAACAATTTATAATTTTTAGTTGCCAGAGTAATATTCACGTTTTAAATGATTACATATTTTTTTAATGTCAATTTTTCCAAAACGTTAGCATTCTTTCAAAAAGTGCTAAATTCTCTCTCAGGGGGAGTCCACATGAACTAGTCAGATTTCTGAAAACCAGCTTGTTTTCAGAAATCTGGAAATCAGGAATTGAAGGCAAGAAATGTTCTAGAGTGTGTTGTACCTTTATAAAAAACAAACATTGGTATAAATGGGGAAGACATAAATAAATGAAAAACAATAAAAGCAGATTTCATTAATGTCTTCCCATGTCTTCTCGGGGCCTTCCTGATATAGCAGGGCCATGCAGGAAACAGGTTGAGTCCTCCTGAAAGCAGATGCCAAGACAGAGCTAGAAGTGCAAGACATTAATGGGGGAGGATGCCTGTGGCAGAGAAAGGGGGGAAGGAACAAGTGCAGTCAGGGAAAGCCTTCAGACCATGACATAGGTACAACACCTGGGAAGGTACGAGGGAAGAAAGAAGAGTCAGGGAAGAAAAGCCTCCGAGAGTGGTGCAGTTCTGGGGAAGGCTCAGCCAACCCAACGAGTAGCTCCATCCAGCACAAAGAGGAGCCTCCGCTGTCCAGACACTGCAAACCCTCATGTTGCTGCCTTGCTCTGCCATTGGCTGGGGATGGCCTTGAAAGCACCTGGCCCTGGCATCTGCCAGATCCCACAGTGACCACAACCAGAGGCTGCTGGCCATGTGCACTCCTTGTAGCAGGTTCACCTTTGAACGGATCACTGAATGGGGCACCACCATGGCTACCACTCGTGGGCATTGATTTTTCCCCAGTGTGAATACATGGGCTGAATTTTATGACAGCTGATCAGACCATTTCACCTCTGTCACCAAATTTGGTTTAGGTGCATACTCTGTCCAAATGACTTACCCAGTTGCTTTCATAAAGACATTCCTTTATTAAAAATCACATCTCATCAAGGCAAAAACATATCATAAGCACTGTTGAAACCTTCTCAAGTCATGAACTATTTACCCTCAGATGTGCCACATGCTCTCAATTCCATTTAAAGTGTAAAATGAAAGTAACTTCATGTTTTAGAAAACAACTAATTCCAAAAAAAATCCATTTTTATTCAGGAAAACGTATTCTCTCCCCTGAGTATCCATAGGACATTTACTCAACCTTGATGCTTCTCATTGATTTTGTCTCCCCACAGAAAAGCAACTTCATTTTTGTCCTGCTGATTTGTTTTAATCAAATTGCTCAGTGATATAAAACACAAAATAAAGGAAGATGAGTTTTGCTTGTTTACTCTGGATATGCTTGGGAGCAGTTTTGATTTCTGCTTCCTCTTCCAGGACTTGGGTCCCTGTGTGCCACATCCATTGTTGCTGGACAAGCCACACAGGCCAATGCACGGAGCTGGCCTTAGGAACCACAGAATACTTGGTGTTTAAGGCGAATTAACTCAGAACATAAATCTTTCCTCTTCCTGGTCAAAAATAAGATTACATGTTATTTTGCACAGTTTTGAGTTATATATGCAGTGTTTTCATCTAACGGTGAATGGCAAAATATATCTCCAAATTTAATCTTGAGCCCTAACCTCTGCCTTGAATTCCAAAATCATATATTCAATTAGCTACTCAACATTTCCACCTGATGGATGAGTAATGGGAAAAAGTATCTCAAACTTAGCAAATATAAAACAGGACTCATGTTTTCTCAAACGTGCTCTCAAACGCATTTCAATAGCATCCCGACTGGTTTCCTGTGGCTTCCTTTGCATCATCTGTCCATTTCCCATGTTGTTGCCAGAATGGTCCTTTTTAAGCCTAAGACATATCATCTCTTTCCCAAAGACTTGTCTTCTCATTCAGGGGGAAACCCGAAGTCCATACCATGTACCGTGGAGCATTACATGATCTGTGCTCTGGCCTCTGCTCTAACCTTAGCTTGCACCACTGCACCTTTCCTGCACCCTGCTCTAGTCTCAGGGCCTCCTTGTTCTCTTTGAGTAAGTCAAACACATTCTCACCTCAGGGTCTCTGCATTTATTGTCCTGCCTGGAAAAATCTTCCCTCGGCTGTCCTCAGCACAAGGACAGCTTCTGGATGAGAGGCACCAGGACAAAGGAGAGTTAGAAGCAGCAGCTCGGGGGCTCAGAGCCAGGAGAGACCTGGTGATGCACAGACGCCACAGAACGTGCACCTGGAGCCTGAGTCAATTTTCTCCAAAACTCGAAGCACAGGGGAACTCCAGCCGGCAGCTGCAGTGGCCTGTCAAATGGTGAACAAGCCTCCCATTCTCTGCCCCACAAAGAAAATATTTACTGGTGGCTGTCATAAGCCAGGTGCGTTACTTTCCCACAAATTTCCACAACACCACTATGGGATATGTGTGATTATCATCAACACTGTTGTACGTATAAAGAAAGTGAGGTTCCAAGTCATACAACCAGGCAACAGAGACAGAACCGTGATCCAGTCACAGGCCAAGCCCAAAGCTCATGCTCCTCTCTACATGTCACGCAGGCTCCCGACGAGATAAGATAGATGCCTAATGTGCATTAGACCATCAGCGAGTCTCAGAACAACCCATGCATCTCCCCAGCTTCCTGCTCACCATGTTCCATGGGAATATCGTTTCACTCTCCCAATCCTTCCTTAACATGCTTAGACTTTCAGGACTAGCTCAAATGATCACCTGGCTTTCCTCACCACCCTCCTTCTCACCTCATGTGAGAATCAGGGACTCTCTGGACCCAACCCTTGTGGTTTGTGGACATGGTTTGTTCCTCTATTCTGGTATTTCCAAACCCTTCACTGCTGTCAGTCATGTGTGTGTCTAACTCCACCCTACCAATGCTAAGCTCCTTGAGGTCGGAGCCTTATTTTCATCATACTTTTATCCCTCAACACATAGGACAGTGCCTTAACATGTTGGATGCTCAATGATATTGTTGCAGGTGAATAGAACTGAATGGAAATAATACTACAAAGTCTTAGTTTGCTAGTCACTGGTAATAACAGACAACTTTCAGTGACCATGTACCAGCTACCAAGTGCTTGCTAATCCTTTAAGCCATATACTACAATTTATTCCTGATAACAACCCTACGATCTGAGCAATGTTATTTTTTCATTTAACATAGAATAAAATCGAACAGCAGAGAGGTTAATTAACTTTGCTAGTGGCCTCAGAGCTAGGAAATGGCAGAGCCAGGATTTGAACCTGGGCATTCTCAATTGAGAGCCCGTGGTTGAACCACAACACTATCCACAATTGAATTTTGTGAACTCTGTAACTACTCTAATAATTGCCTCTTTTATTCCCATCCTATCTACAGCTCTGCCACACTATGATGTATTATCTGTGCACTTACCCGTTTTAAGCTGTGTTTCAGGACAGGGCCCAGGGGCCAGAGAGATGCATTTGTCGGGAGGTGGATATCAAATCTGTGCAAACAGTTGGATGTGCTGTGTCTAAAGCAAGTTCCAGAATTTGGAATTCCCTCTTGAGGTCTTCATTGTAACAAAATAATATCACTGTCAACCAGAAATCACTCTAGCCAGACTTACTCATCCTAAAAATAAATAATCCTTCTTTTCTTTTAATGCCTAAGAGGTGTGAAGACACAGAAGACCAGTTAATGTTTTGTAGTAATGATGATTTTGACCTGTGGTAATCATAGGGCCTGACAAAAATGACAGACACAGCTATTAAACCACGGACATGAGACCAGCACCAGGGTGCATGCTGGTCTCCCAGCCTTCAAATCACCTACCGGAAAACAGAGTTCGCTGCTGCCTGAGACATTGGGGCCTCCGAATGAGCCCTTAAAAACCCAGATTGCACAAAATATTAAAATCTCAAAGATTTTTTTTTTTTTTTGAGACAAAGTCTCACTCTTTTGCCCGGGTTAGAATGAGTGCCGTGGCATCAGCCTAGCTCACAGCAACCTCAGACTCCTGGGCTCAAGTGATCCATCTGCCTCAGCCTCCCGAGTAGCTGGGACTACAGGCATGCGCCACCATGCCCGGCTAATTTTTTCTATATATTTTTAGTTGGCCAATTAATTTCTTTCTAATTTTTTTTAGTAGAGGCGGGGTCTTGCTCTTGCTCAGGCTGGTCTTGACCTCCTGAGCTCAAACAATCCGCCCAAAAATCCGCCCACTTCGGCCTCCCAGAGTGCTAGGATTACAGGCGTGAGCCACCGCGCCCTGCCTTCATCAGTGTTTTATTGTTTTACTTATAGAGATCTCACTTCTTTGGTTAAATTTATTCCTAGGTATTTTATATTTTTGGTAGGTATTGTA
>CAUYSK010000401.1:0-20001 GCA_963575035.1 Avahi laniger | reverse complement strand
TAATCTTTAACTCTGATTAACTAAATCTAAATCTCACAATCTATTAGTTAATTTCTATAATAATATAAAATAATCACACAGACTCAATAACACATACACTCTCACACACTCGCACACACACGCACACACACACGCACACACGCACACGCACACACACACGCACACACGCGCACGCGCACACACACACACACACGCACACGCACACACACACACACACACACACACGCACACACGCACGCACACACGCACACACACGCACACGCACACGCACACACACACGCACACGCACACACACACGCACACACGCGCACGCGCGCACACACACACACGCACACACGCACGCACACACGCACACACACGCACACGCACACGCACACGCACACACACGCGCGCACACACACGCACGCACTTGGGTCCTGACCAACACGCTCTTCCTTGTTCTCCCTTCTCCATTTTGACCGACTCAGGAGCCGTGAGAGCAAACGCCCTCAGCGCCTGGCTGGGGGGCCATAGTCTCTCTTTCAGGAGACAAACTCATCATTTCCAAACCACCAGCCTCCCCTTTCGCGGTTCCTCTGAAGTCTGCACGATCCCGGGAGATTTCTCTTCCCTTCCTGGATGCTGGCAGCGCTGCCTTTTTTCCGAGTTAACTACTAGACCTAATTAAACGGCACCGTCTCCTCGGAGTGGCTGATTTTCTTCCCATCTGAATACAAATGAAACTCCCACGCCGTTAACATTCAGGTCAGTTTATCAGAATCAGCCTCTCTCACAACTCACAGGCCAAAGTGATTTCAAAGTCAGCCGCACGCCCCTGTCTGCCTGCTGGGAAGGGCCCGGCCTGAATGCTTCCCAGGTGACTCCGCGTGGCAGCGGCGGAGGAGAGGGGGCCTGTTCCCAGCGAGTCAGGCAGGGCGGTCGGCCACGTGTGCTTTGGAGAGTCCAGAGCGGTCCAAATCGTGGATCTCTGCTGCTGTCTCACTCACTCCCTGCCTAGCGGAGACTCAGAATCCTCTTAGTTCCTTTATCTAGACCTGTCGCTGCGCAAATATCGATCCAGTACCAGGGGCTGTGCTGGCCCCCGAGACGCCGAGGCGCACAAGTGCCACGTGACGTGGCCCTCACCGATTGCACGTGTGTGGGTGAGGCGGACATGAGATGATCGGCACCAAACACGGGGTGTGGGGGACGGGGCACAACAGGATAACGCGGCCCTGATGTAGACGGGGCTGGGGGAGCGGCAGGGAGACGCCACGCACCGCACGCCCATCCTTGCACCGAGCCCTTCCAGGGACCAGCCAGCAGGTGCATCCTCCGCCGGGGCGTCGGCACCCAGGGCCTGAGCCTGACCGTCCAGTCTGCCCCTGGCAAGTAGATGGCGGGAAGCCCACGGCTCCAGCATCGACGACGCTGCTGGGGACAGGGCCTGGTGCCCATGCCCGTCCAGGGCCCTGACTGCTCCCCGGGCGTTTCTCCCAGGGTGACATATTCTTCCTGCTCAGCCTCAGAAGGGGGTGTGTTAGGCACAATCGCTTCCCAGGGCTGCGCTGTCCACCCTCAGGACAGGAGTTGTCGCCTTTTCTTACCTGTCTGGCGCCCAGTCAGGGACACTCAAGTGTCACAGTTGGGGAAGCTCAGCTGGGCCCGCCGGCTGCCTTGCGGGGTTTGCTTGTTTAGAGCAGGACGGATGTCAGGGCTCTGAGAATGGATTAATTAGGGCCCCGAGGCTGAGGGACCCCCATTGCCCCAGGGGGCCGTGCGTGCGTTTGCAGGCGTGCAAACCAGCCCAACCCTGGCCGACCTGTCGAGGGAGTCACGGGGGTGTCTGCAAGCGCTGGCATCTCATGGAAGCCAGAAGAAGATCCACCGTGAAAACTCAGTGGCTGGGCGCTCCCTGATGTGTAAACACGCCAGTCAGGGTCAAACTCCCTGCACTGGATTTGCCCCCCTGGCTTCAGTTTCCCCACCTACAGATTGGAGGGTTGGTTAGATGCTTCCCATGGCCATCGCTGCCTTCCTTCTCTCCTTCAGAGCCTGGCTTCGCTCAGGGATCTGCCCTCGTCCAGTGGGCCTCAGCTCCAGCCCCAGCCCTCACCTACCCAATCAAGGGAGTCCCATTTCTCTGGGGCTTGACATGTGCCTGGTTGTGGTCAATGTGATGTGAAGAGGAGCTGCTCTGGGACAAGTTTTTCTTGTTCTTAAAAAGAGACACGCTAGGAGAAGCAGTCTCCTCAACCCTGTCATACGTAGCCATGGCTGGATGTGATACCTGGGACTGTGGCAGCCATCTTGGAGCCATGAGGGAGCCAGCCGGGACCAAGCCAATGTGTCGAGGTGGGTGGAGCAGCAGGGAGTTTGGAAAGAACCTGGGTCCTTCAAAACCAGGCCACGACTGACCAGCCCTACAGCTTCCTTGCCTCTGGGTTTCTTGTGGGCAAGAGAATCCAGGTCATCTTTGCATAGGCATTTTGAGTCAGGCCCCTGCCGATTGGAACCCAAATCATGCTACCTGGTGGGAGAGGAGTGATAGCAAGGAGACTGGGATATTGCCATGGGCAGGCCAGGCTGCTGTCTGATGTCTTCTTGGCCCTCCCCGCCTTTGAGAGCTCACTTCTGAATATGGCAAAGACAGCGGAACGAGTGGTCAGTGGGTGGAAGATTAGCAAGAGGGGGCGTCGAGGGAGGGCCTTTCTTGCTAAACCCCCTAGACAGGATTCTTGCAGAAGCCGGGCCACGGTGACCAGACGTAGTGTGGAGGGCGGTGAGGCCCTTGAGCAGTCGTCAGGGGTGACGGGTGAGTGACTGAGGGGTCTTTGCTAAAGCTGCCTCCACCAGGTGAGGCTGGGGCCCCAAAATGAGGCCTAGTAGAAAGAGGGCTCCCAGGAGCCTGACTGCAGTTTGGTCACGGAGAGGGTCTCTGTCAGCCCTCGGCGGTCAGCCCCCGTCGGGGATTGCTCTGGCTGAAGAAAAGTGCCTCACCCAAGGTCACACCTCCTTTAGGGACAGCCCCCGCCCAGGGACCAGTCAGCACAGGGATACTGAGGCCTGGACCCTTGCCCCAACGCAGAACGAGTCCAGAGCGCTGGCAGAGTGGGCTGAGGCCCGTGTTGAGGCTGCACTGAAGCTCGAGTCCTCCCTCTCCGCACCCGCTCCCTTCCCCTCCCAACGGTGCTCATCTCGGGGTGCTCCCTGGCGACGTCCTGCCCGCTGGTCTCTCTCAGAGCTGACTGCCCGGCGGGACTCGGGGCCAGATGAGCTGACGGACCCAAGGCGCCTGCCGGGAGGAGGCTGCTTTGGGAAGCAGAGGGGCTTCGGGGAGAGCTGCGGGAGCGAAGAGAGCGGAGTGTGAACAGAGCAGAGGGGCTGGGCGGCATTCGATGCGCTGGTCCTGCGTGGAGTGTGACGTCATTCTGTTCTCCGGCTCCCCGGGGACCTTCGGTAAAATCTCTTTTACTCGCCGTGGCTTCTGTTGTTGGATTTCTTGCTGGGGGGACGGGGGGACAAGTGCTGAGATTCGCAGCAGAGGGAGTGCGGGGCACACGGAAGCTGCCCCAAAGGCCTCCACTGAGCAGCTGCTGTGTGACCCTGTGCAGCGAGCTGGTCTCGCCACCCTGGTCTTACCGAGGAAGAAACTGGGGCCAGAGTGGCAGGATAATGTGGCAGGTAGGTGCTTAGGTTTCTGAGTAAGACAGGCCTGGCTTCGAATCTTTGCTCCTTGGCCCACCCGCTACGTGACCTTGGACAAGCTCTTCCCATTTTCCTCCTTCCTGAGAGCGCGGCAGTGGATGAGCATCACCGTTCGCGGACTGTGTGACCTTGGGCAGGCTGCTTAAGCTCTCTGTGCCGAGCTTTCTTACCTATAAATCAAGAGCAAGGATAGTTGTTCAGATGAGAAAAGCACTTTTAGTGCTTTTATGTTTGAAAACAAAAGTTTATGTTTGAAAACACTCGGATGGTGCCCAGCACGTTAAGTACCGTATTCAGGTTAGCAGCTATTATTTTTATCAGTATTCTAATGTTAATTGTTTGTTTATGGTGGGGGTTAGATGAGATAAATAACTATACTCCTCTCTCTCCCCCTCTCTCTAACGTCATCTGTGACGGACACAGGAAAAGGGTCACCAAGTTTTAGGGTTGAGGGGACATTGCACTTTACTTCAACCTAGAAAAATTGCTTTCCTATTTTTAAAGTACCTAGCCACTGTGACTAGTTTCTGGAGCACCGCCAACTTGGTTTCAGACTTGACTTTACTTTCCGTTTGGAGGAGAGCATTTCCTATTCACCGCGCAGGCCTGTGGCCACCTGGCCTGGCTCCTGTCTGCCCGGACCGCTACGGGATGGTCTGGTTCTGTCCGGGGTGTGTGAGCCCCCGGCTACTTGCTCAGGGGAAGAGCCCGTTCAATCCAGCCAGGAAATACATAGACCTGAGACAGAGTCACAGGGGGCGAGAAATACATGTGTGTGAGAGTGTGTGTGAGCACAGAGTGTGCGAGAACATTCCTAAGTGTGTGTGTGTTGGGGAGAGCGTGTGAACGTGGGCAAATAGAAAGGAAGGGAGAGCAAGTGCAGCTATTTTAATAATTTTATTTCAGAATGGAAACTACTTTATTATTTTTATTAATAGATATGAAAGTAATGCACACTCATTGTAAAAAAAAGTCAGATAATTTAAAAAGCCATAAAGAAGAAAATAAAAATTACTAGGAATCTCGTTAATTAGAACGACCTCTAGCATAATTTTAGTCCGTGTCTTTCCAGAATTATTCTGTGACAGGAAATGTTTTGAGTAGGCAATATAGTCATGTGGCCTGAAAGCCACACAAAAGGCGTAGGGCACGGCCGCTGGCTCCGTTCCTTGCACCTAACAGATGATGTCCTTTCTTAGTTCTGAGTGGCAAAGATCTCTATATAGTTACAAGGAAATACAAATATATATTTTATCTTCTGTTTTATACATAAACATATATGCTTATGCATAAAACGTATGTATACACATACATATACACATATTTTTCTACACCTTGCTGTTTGCAGCAATGCATTCTAGAGATTTCCCCACATCGGTGCTTGAGAGATCCCCCATTTACACAAACAGCTGCATGCTATTCCACCATAGGGTGCACCGCAGCTTAGCTCATCTTCCTAAGACTTTTCTATGCGTGCTAAAATACACCCCCCACAGTTTTAATTAATAAGGTTATCTTATACATACAGTTTTGTTAACTGCTTCTTTCTTGCATTAATAATCTATAGTGAACATCTTTTCATGTCAATCAATATTCACTGACATTACCATTTTTAATGATTTCACTGTTTGAATGAATCTTAATTTATTTTCCATTTCCCCACGATGGGCATTTTGATAGTTTTTGCTTTTCGCTCTTACAAACGGGGCCAGGAACAATGTCCTTGTTCACTTCTATACACTGGTCTCATTTGCTCCTGAAGGTGGATTCCTGGAAACGGAATTCATGGCATTAAAGGGCACGCACGTGTCTGGTGCTTTGGGGACACAGTGCCAACTACCTTCTGGAAAAGCGGTGCCAGGCTACAGCCCACGGGAGTGGGTTCGTGGGCCCGTCCCCAACCCTGCGAGCTTCAGTCTTCTCCATCTTTGCTGATTGACAGATGAACGACGGTACAATTACTTCAGGGAGCGAGACCCTTCTCTTCTCCTCTCAAGGTGAAACCAAGATCCTAAGAGCCACTGAAAAGAGCAGATGGGCTCCAGGTGGCCTGGCCTGCGGTGACCTCCTGCAGCCTGTTTCCCTGGACCATGGAACTTGGGTCGAAGCTTTGGCTGGGGAGAGACCACAGCAAGCGTCGTCTTCTTGTCCTGAAAGACGCTTCCCTGTGCTCTCTGAGTTTATTCCGGTGGGGACCCCTTGCTTAGATTCGGGGGTATTTCAGTTCGCTGCCTTCCGACAACGCTAACATTGCGCACTTCCTGAGTGCTTGCGAGGGGCCACGCATGAGAACCAAGCTCTCTTCGTGGATGGCAGGAATACAAAGTTGTATACATGGAATACGTCCGCGAGCTTTGGGAAGATTTTTGTTAACAAAAATGTGTCCCTGCGATGTTCTGTTTTCTCTTTGAAACTATTATGGAGGGGAGTGTTTTAGCCCCTTGCAAAAAGTCTGTTCCTCACCAACCTCTCGCCTGACGGTTTTAGGATCTGCTGAGGGTTCTTTTCTGGATCAGTCATGTCTCTGCGAGTGGCAAATAGTGACTTGGCTGACGTGCTTTTCCTCCTGCTGTGACGAGCAGACCTTCTGCTCCAGAGAGGAGCCCTCCCCCATCCACTGGGTCAGCCAGTCCCTCTAAAAGGGCTGGGCCGAGGGGACCAGGGCGTGGACAAACATCCCTCCACTCAGGGTCTAGGGTGGACACCATTGTCCCCGCTGCGCCGCCTCCCTCCCCACGGCAGTTTCAAACTTTCGTCTCCAGGTTCTGAAAAATCCAAAATCGTCTCCTGGCGTCTGTCCTTGGGCCAGCAGGAGACCGTGTTCGAGGCTGAGGAAGTTTCCCCCACCTCCTCCCCAACAAGAAAACTGTTAGGAGCATCTGTCCTGGGGCCGCTCTTAAGAGGTATGTGACTTGCTGGGGAACAGCTAGTCCAGCCAGCCTCAGGCCTCTGCTGCGGAGGCTGAGCGAGAGGCAGTGCCAACTGAGGAGCAGACGTAAGGCTGGATCCCTACCCCACTAGCTGTGCGGCTTTGGCTGAGTAACTCACCCTCTCTGAGTCTCAGCTTGCCTGCTGTGTCAAGATGGCAGTGCTGACCGCAGAGGTTGCACATGACGATCCGTGTGCTAACGTGTATGAGCGGCCTGGCACGTAGTAGGCCCACAAAAAATGGGCACTCTGTTAACACAAAGAGAGTCACATGACCTGCTTCTCTGGGATCTCGTGAGGATTAAGTGAGCGTTCACCGGCTGGCTATAGTGCTGTCTTGCACGTCGGTAGCCAACAAGGTAGCTGCGATGTTTGATTATATTATTAATAATCATGTTAAGGAAGGCAAGAGTTAAGCTGGGAGGGTCTCAAGGACGATGCTGTCCTCCAGCTGGGGCTGGCGTCTCTCCCTCCTGTGTCACGAGGTCCTGCTGTAAAGAAAGAAACTGGGTGGAAAAAGAAAGAAAGGACTGTTTACTGAGCACTCCTTGTGTGCCAGGCACTTTGCTAGTTATCATCCGCCTTTTCTCCCCGTCACAGCAGCTAGGCTGGGATGGCTGTTGGCGGCATCGGGCTCTCGGTTGTAAGCAACAAAAACCATCTCCAACTGGCTTAAAGAAGAAAGGGAATTCACTCGTGTAACGTGGCTCGTGTGACTGGATAAGCCTCAGGTATGGCTGGATCAAGGGCCTCCAGCGACGTGACTCAGCCTCTGTCACACTCCTTGCTCCTGGGCACTGCCTCTCTCCACCGTGGCCTCAGCCTCAGTTCACCTCTCCCCTCCCTGAGACCAGATGGCCACCAGAAGCTTCGGGATTCCCCTCCCCCACACGCTGGTTCAAGCGAAGAGAGCGCTTCTCTCCTGATGCCAACGAAGGCCCAGAGAAGGCTCTCAGCCCGTTTTGAGTAACGGGCACGTGCCCGAGCCCATCGCCGTGGCTGGAGGGCTCAGGGCAGACACCCCTCGGCAGTCGGATGTGGAGTCAGCTCTGTTCCCCAAAGGGGAGCTGGAGTGCTCGTCCCAGAGGAGCGGGGACAGATGCGGACAGACAAAAGCAACACGTGTTCGCCGCGCTTTGGGTCTGTGCGTGGGCCGGGGTTGGTCACTGGGAGGGAGCACCCGCGTGCCTGGCGGGGAGGAGCGGAAGAGCAGAGTCGCCCGGCGAGGCCTGGGGTGAGGACCACCGACTCCCGCCGAGCTCCCAGCTTCCTCTGTGGGTTATATTTAGCACGAGGAAAGCTGTCAGGCTCCTAAATATGCATGGGTTGGAAAAGCCGGAGGGAGAGAAAGTGCAGGCTCTGCACGTGCTGGTGAGGAATTAATCAGAAATACACCGTGCACAAGAAGCTGTCCGAATCCTGTTCTGTTTTTGATCTGGCTGCCAACCGATGACTGTGGGAATTCTCCACCAAGCCGTGAGCACCTGGGCCTGGCGGGCGGTGCCTCCAGCAGACCGCAGCCGCTCCGTGCCCGAGAGGCGGGCAAGGCTGGGGCCCGCCTTCCCCTGCTTGGCTGTTGTCACGTCTGGGCCTGGGGCTGACGCGCTCCCGTGGGGGTGCACATCCAGAAGCCATCACTGCGTCTGCCCCGGGGAGGTGGGGCTGTGTACAGGGCCTGGGGCCGCCAGGGCCCGGGTGCTGGCAGAGACCGTCTCCAGCCGTGGCCGGCGATGCCCAGGTGGCCCAGAGCGCGACCGTCTGCCAGGGACCCGCGGGCCCTTGACGCTCACCCTCCCCATTGGCGCCGACCATCGTCAAGGTCCAGTTTCACCCACCGGGTGCCAGGCTGGGCCTCTGCTGGGTCCAGTGACAGCTGGCCCTGCACCGTGGGCACTTTACAAATGCCGGTTAGAAGCTGAGCCTCTGAGCTGGGGGGCCCTGGAGCCAGAAAGCGGTTTTACAAACGGGACTCATCACGCCACAGCCCGCCTAAAATGCTCTGGGGGCTCCTCACGGGACGCAGGGTAAAGCCCTGCTGGCTCTGCCCTGCCAGCCCTGACCTCTTCCGTCCCCTCTTGCGCGCCAGTGTCCTCCGCACAGAGGGCTCTGGCGCTCAGGGGGCTGCGCTTGTTCCCACTCGCCTGTGCCCTGTGGCTTCCTCTTGTTGGAACTGTGCAGCCCAGATCTCCACGGGTCGGGTTCTGCTTGTGATTGGGGCTCATGCCATTGGTCAGCCTTCAAGGTGCCCCCGCGTTTCATGTGTTAGAGCATCCTGTGTAATCAGGTATTTGCCCACTCCCAGGAGATTTAATTAACAGGGAGAGACGGGTCTGCACCTGGCTGTGGTCCTGGTCCCTGGAGCAGTGCCTGGTGCAGAGCAGTGCTTAATACATATTGCTTGAATAGAAGAAGTTTGTTTGATTCCATTTTT
Source organism: Avahi laniger (assembly GCA_963575035.1). Classification (NCBI taxonomy): domain Eukaryota; kingdom Metazoa; phylum Chordata; class Mammalia; order Primates; family Indriidae; genus Avahi; species Avahi laniger. Next base: position 10,955 of record CAUYSK010000401.1, on the reverse strand, counting down.
GGAATAAATTAATGGATACATAAAGAGCATTCAGAGGTCAAGTTCAGAGGTCTTCATACTGTCTTTTAAATGTTCCTATTTTTTTATTGAGATAATTGTAGATTCCAATGCAGCTGAAGGGAATAATGCAGGGAGAGCCTTGTCTACTCTGCCCCGTTCCTTCAATGGGGACAGTCTGCAAAACTTCAGGACGACATCACGGCCAGGCCATGACACTGATGGAACACATCTGCCTCACTCGGATTTCCCCAGGGGCCCTTGCACTCGGCTGTGCCTGTGGACGCACATTCCGTTATCACCTGGGCAGGTTTGCGTCTCCACTTCCATAGTGGAGACCCTGGGCAGTGCCAGCACCGCAAGGCACCCTGCACTGTCTTTGATAACCACACCACCTCCCTCCTGCATACTATTAATATGTTTTAAAGCCATGCAATTTTTGTTCCAATTAATTCCACGCAAAGCTCTAAGTAGGTAAGTGGCAGGTGGACCCGGGGGACCAGCTGAGGCTGTACTCATCACTCTGCCAGCCAGGCTCCACCATCGGGGCCCCTGCCTAGACTTGGGATCAGGAGCAGGTGACACACAGCAGCCAGGGTCTCAGAAGCCACCATGGAAGCGACTGGGCAGAACCTCCAAGGGGCTCGGCGCCGCTGGGTTCAGGGGCGGAACGTGAGGTCGGGGCCAGGGGTACCTCACCCTAACTCACTGCCAGGCCTCCTTCCGCCGGGGAAGGGACCGCACGCACGTACCCGCTCTGCACAGAGCCTCACTCAAAGCTTTCTGCCCATCTCCTGAGGGCAAACTGAGGCACAGGAGAGCAAAGTGACTTGTTCCCACGGACACAGCTTGCACGCGGCAGGGCCTGGCGGAAGCCACGGTGGTCTGCTCCCGCAGCCTCAGCCCTTCCCCACCCCCCGACTGACTTCTGGGGCCCTCTGGGGCAGAAGCTGGCAGGGCCCCCTCTTTACGACATCTCTGCCAGCAGGTTTGTTCCTGCCCTGTGCTGGGACCAGCCCGTCTTTCTCGACTCCGGCCCATCTCCCTCCACGTCCCCCGCTGCGCACCTGTAATTTAGGCCCAGTGCCGTGGGTCCAGTTTTGCTCAGGTTTCCAGAAACCTGCTCAAGATTCTGACTTCATTCATCTTACTTTTTTTCCCTGTGAAGACTGGAATTCAGGGACGTTCATCTTGCTGGGTGTGAAAGCCTAAATAAAATCAGCTTCATCTGCTGGCAGCTGTCAGCTGATAAAGATGAGAATCAAGTGTTTTCCGGTGTAATGAGCGACGAGGCAGGGGCGGCGTCTGTCTTTGCTTAGTTTTTCTCTGCAGAGACGGTCCTGTGCCCAGTTTGAGAACCACCTTGGGACTCCAGTCTCTGTCCCCTCAAATCCTGTCTAGACACTTAGACATCCTGCAAGCAGATGGACTGCCGGGGGCAGCCGCGCGGAGATGGGGATGTTTGTCACTTTGGGGACAGCCACGGAATGTTCTCCTCAGGACAAAAGCACAACAGCTTCCCTCCTTTCCTGCAGTCTTTTTCCTGGGTCAGGGCCCCAGAAGGGGAGCCTCCTCCCCTTCTGAGAAGCACCTCTCCTCGTCCCAGGGTGGCCCCTGTGGCCGGGTCAACGCCGGTTGCCACTCTGACAGGCCGGGCCTTGGGGACGGCCAGCTGGGAAATGCAGCTTCCCCAAAATGTGCCCGCCGGAAAGACCCGCTCCAGAGGGTCGGGAACCCCAGTGGCTCAACTTTCAAAACCTGGGCGGGTTACAACACTCCCGCCCACTTCCACGGCCACCGTCGGGGCCAAGCCACCAGTCTGTGTGCACGTGCGTGAGCATGTGTGTGCGTGCGCGTGTGTGCCTGCTCTACCAACGAGGCACAAGCGTGTGCGCCATGGCCCTTGTCATCATGGGGTTTACGCTGTGAGGAGACGGGCAGGGCCCGGGCAGTGACAGTGCAGGGTGAGTGACGTTGGGGGACAACCTGGGCTGCGGGCGCAGGACAAGGGCTCTGGCACCTGCCTGAAGAGTCGGGAAAGGCCCGGCAGACACAGGGCCGTGGCCAGGTCCTGAGGGGCGAGCTGCCAGGGTGACGTGTTGGGGACGTGCCGGGCGGGCGTGGGCTGGGTGGGGGTGCTGAGAGAAGGTGAAGGTTCTCTCTTCCCAGGTGTGCTCTGGTTGCTTTGTGACTCTGGCTCGTCCTTGCCCTCTCTCGGCTTCGCTGTCCCCACTAGCAAAGTTCGAGGAGGACCGGCGGTGCCTTCTGGCAGGCCCTGGCAGGGAGGGGGACAGTCTCTGGAATGAGGATGGCCGTCTCCCTGCCTGCCCTGACCGGGCTGCACTGAGCGTCTTTTTGGAGGTGGGCCTCGTAAACACGGGGTTCACCCTGGGATGGGCCCCAGGCTGGGGCCAGGGCCGCTGGCAGATGGACCGGCGTCTGGCCTAGCCCCCCAGACCTGCTGCTAAGGCTCGCAGCTGGCGACAACCTTTCCAGGGACGCCTTGATGCTTTGTCAGGTCTCCGCCAAGCCTTTTCAGAATCCCGACCCAACAAGGCGAGGATAAAATATGCGTTCTCAGGGCGGAGGCCCCGGCAGCCCATTATGGGAGACATTACCTTGTTTGAATTTAGAAATGAGGTCACGGGGGCGACATGTAAACGCAGTCTCTGTTTGCCACTGGGGCCGGCTGTCCTCCTGTTCCATGTGGAGACACAGAATGCAAAGTTTACATTTGCTCTTAGGATGTTTGCGTCCCTCGGCGGAAGTCTGGAAGGCACAGGGCTGTGTCTCCTGGAGCACTGGCTTGCCCGAAGCCGGGGCGAGGAACCTGTCTGCAGTCTGGGAAACGATGCCATGGAAACGTGCTTTGTCCTGAGCTCCTTATTTCTCATCCTTGAAACAATCCCGACGGGGAGAAAACGTGCCCTTGCAAAATGCTGCTGGCTGCCCCCGCCCCACCCTGCCTGGCGGGGTTGGAGTCCTGGGTGAATTTAGCGTAAGGCAGGGGACCACCCGGTCATGCCAGCTTGCTTAGCATGGCCCATGCGACACCTTGACCTCCTCACACATCAAACCCGAAGGCCACTACATTTGTTCATAAGGAATATCTATCACGGGGAATGAATGACCAGCCCATTTCTACTTGTAGGCAGAAGGAGGCTTGCTAAGTGCAGAACCACAAAGCAAGTTTGTTAGTGACGTAAATGCTTCCCAGCATTGGCCTGAGGAAACATCAACACCACTGCCTTGGAGCATCTTCCGGCCACTGAGTCTTAAAGGTTTATATGTTTAATCATTTCGACCACAGGACCTTTGCATGTGACAAGGTCAAATCCTATCATAGTCCCTTGTTTTTGCAGCATTTATCACAATCACACTTTTGCATTTATGCATTTGGTCATGTCGCGAGTATCTGCCTCCTGTCCTGGACTGCGCCCCCTGTGAGAGAGGGGCCTCCTTAGTCTTGTTCACCGCTGTAACCCCCAGGCCTAGCATAGGGTACATGGTAGAGGCTTGATAAATATTTGCTGAACAGTGGCTAAGAACCATGATAAGGGAGGCTCTACTATTATCCTTTTACAGATGAGGAAGGAGACTCAGAGAGCTGAAGGCACAGGCCCAGGGGCACAGCTGGTAAGCAGCAGAACCGGGACCTGTCGCTGATCGAAGGAGCCTCTGAACATCTCTGCGTCAGTCCTGGTGTCTGATTTCACGGTGGAGGACCCAGACGGCAATCTCATGGCCCACGTTTTCCTCCACGGCCCTCATCTACTAACAGCAGTAGCTGCCAACAGCCGCGACCCACACGTGCCAAGATGCAGGCACAGGGAGGCTGAATAATTCTCCCCAGAGCACGAGGTGCAGAGAGGACTGAACCCAGGACTCTCTGACTCCAAAGACGACGGTTCCCGTGAGACGCGGCTCACCGGCCGCCCTCTCATCCCCACCGGCGCCTCTCGCGGAGCATCTACTCTGCCTGGGCACTGGGTGTCCCTCGCTGAACTGCCACCACCCGGCCCACTCTTGCTGGACGTACGTGGAGGGTCTCTGTGCCCCTCGGCGGTCAGGCTTTACGGAACCACGGCCTTCTCCACAGGCTCTGAGCAACTTTCCACCCTCCATCCCATCGGCTAATGAACAGCTTCGTTAAATTGCAAAGAGACACCTTTGTCCCGAGATGGGCTTGTTGGGAAATATATTCTTTTCTTTGTTAAGCCTGATGGGCTCATTTCACTTAGGAAAATCAAGTCTCAAGAGTTGTCATTCTAGAAAGTCCTAAGACAGGCAGCAGTGGGGGACAAAGTGGCTTTCCCAGAGATGCCAGGAAAGCTCTCAGCCTGAGGCGGAGGCTATTTGTTGTAACGGGTAGGCGTGGGGACTCCAGAGCCAGACAGCTGTCACAGGCTGCGTGACCTTAGGCAGGAGGCGTAGCATCTCTGTGCCTCAGTCTCCTCATCTGTGAAATGGAATAATATTAGTATCTGCCTCCCACAGTGTCGATATGAAGACTAAACAAGTCAAGGCAGCGAAGTGCTGCAGTGCAGAAGAAACAGCATGTGTTAGGCATTATTGTTGGCAGCGGCAGCGTTACTGGGGCTCACGGAGCAGCCCACAGGATGAATCAGTCAGGAGCACCTGGTCACTGGTAACAAACAGCGAAGTAGCAGATGTCTTAGGATTGGAATTTACTTCTCCTTCCCGTTTGAAAGTTGGCTGTCCACAGCTGCGGTGGCAGCTCCCTGGTGTTAGCAAAGGCTCAGGTGTTTTCTAGATTTTTTGCTCTTCCATCTTTAGCATGTGGCTTCCACTCTCAAAAGTGCCTCATGGTCTAACGTGGCGGCTGAACTGCAGACAACACCTCTGTGTTCCAGGCAGGAAGGAGGAGGCCTGGGGGAGTACAGCCCTCACCATTCCTGTACATGCTGAGGGTGTCCCGCTGCAAGTCCTTGTGACTCTGCCAGAGGGTTTCCTCTTGGCCCATGTGGCTGAGCTGGTGGGGCCCTGGGAGAAGCCACCACGGGTGGAGGAGAGCTGGTGGACGAACACCCCAGCTCCCTTGCCTCTTGGGCGGGATAACTGTGAGAGGCACGTTCTAACCAACTCCCTCAAGACTCCAGCAGGATTGACCTCCACTTGCCCGGACCATAACCTACTCATGCGCAGTGCTGGCTTTCTCCCTTTCTCTGATGCACCTTTCTCCATCCTGCAAAAAAACCCATTTGCACTTGAATTCTCAACTTAGAGTCAGCTTCTGGGGACCCAGTCAAAGACAGGAGGCAGGGCAAAAAGAGGCACTCCCAGCTGTCTGTCCACCTCTTACGGGGCCCTCCTCCCGGCAGTTCCAAACAGCACGCTCACCCCCTTGTGCCCTGGCTGCGAGGGCTGCTGGGCAGTGAAGTCCGTTAGCTGGAGCTCTCTCACCAGGGACAGAGACAAGGAGCACGGCTGAGGGAAGGCAGCCAGCACTCTCTGCCACTGCTAAAGAACGAATAACTGTGGAAAGTTTCTATCTTCCCCTCGGGCCAGACCTGGACACGGAAGTGTCAAGTCCCTTGGACCCTTGAAGCTTCCTGAAAAATTCATTCATTCATTTCATTTGACGGACGTTTACTGTGTCCCTACTGCGTGCTTAGCCCTGGGACGTCATCCGGAACAAGACACGGCTCTCCGTCTCGCAGTGCCCACGAGGAGTAGCGAGGAGGCAGCTGTGGTTGGAGGCCCAGAAAGGGGACCAATGGCAGGAGATAAGGCAGGAGGTCCACAGTCCCCAGACCTCCCACGCCTTGGGGCCATCACAGGAGTTTGAGCTTCACGATAGAAGCAAAGAAAGGTGATGGAGATTTGAACCAGGGGTGGCTTTTCGCCTTTTGCTGCTGCGTGGAGGGTGGGTAGGCTGCGGGGCAGACGCGTCCCGAGTCGCTGGGCGAAGGCCGGGGGGTGAGTTGCTGAGAGAGAAGCCCCCTGGGAAAGTGGGGCCCCTGCACGTGGTTTCCCTGCTGTCCAGTGTGCGCCAGCCTCCGGCCCTCCGTGAGCCCCAGGAGGGTGTGTGCCCACCTACTGCTTCTGTTTCTCTGGAGAAGCCTAATACAGGGCCGGAAGTTCCAGTCATGACAAGATGGACACGCGGTCAGCTTAAACATTTCCTGAAGATCATATCTGCAATTCTCAACCAGGAGACATTCTCCCCCAGGAAGCATCTGGTAAGGTCTGGAGACATTTTGGTCGCTTGGCCGTGTGCTACTGGCATCTAGTAGGCAGAGGTCAGAGACGTGGTAACACCGCACAATGCACAGGATGGCCCACAACGAAGAATGATCCCGCCCCCAGGCTCAGTCGGTTGAGGAACCCGGGCTGCGTGTGACTCCCGTAGAACACTGACCATTTAAACAAAGATCATCTAATTACACAAGCCATTGAGAAGAGGTCTCTCTTGTGTCCCTGCCCTCTCCCATCAAGCATCCCCCCTTCTGTGAGCACCTTTGTGGAACTAATCTGCACCCACCTCAAAAATGAGTTTTAATCAGGCTGAGCCTCCTCCCGGGTCACATGACTGGCCTAGCCGATCGCAGCATCATTCTCTGGCCATGGTGAGTGGCACACGATGGCAGGTGACCCAACCATGCCAGTGCCAGTCAACCGGGAAAGACAAGTCCTCCTGCTCCTGGTTCTGGAATTGCCAGAGGTCACACATGGGGACAGTCATCACAGGAAACAGGACAAGGGGTGGGGAAAGCCCGGCCCCGACGACATCCTTTGTGCTTCAGCCTTCGTGGGCTGGGTCTCCTCGCTGACAGCCACGAAGGGCTTTGCTGAGCACGGAGAGCAGCAGCAGGGACCGCACACTCGCTGGGCCCCCGGCACTGGCGCCCATGCAGCAGTCAGCCGCGCCCTCCTGGGGAAGAACCGTTCCTTCCACTTGAACAAGCGAGTTCCAGGGTTTCACTCACAAGTAACAGACGACCAGACTCAACCTGCTTAACTAATCAGAGCATTTACTGCCCAAAGTACCGCAAAAAACTCCCCAAAATTTAGGCCAGGCTCGGCCCAGCAGCCCGTCCATGTCCCCAAGGTCCCATCCCTTACCCCATCTTCTGCAGTGATGGTTTCCTCTGAGGATGACTCCACGTGGCTCCAAGATGGGTCCCAGGAAAGAGAGTGGGTCTCTCTCCCAGAATCCTCAGCGGGAGTCCTGACATTCACTTTGATTGGACAGTGTTGGGTCACGTGGTCACCCTGGAACACCCGGCGCTGTAGCTAGAGGGATGGAGCATGCTGATTGGCTTAGCTGAGGTCACCTGCTCCTCGCAGGAGGCGGAGGCGGAATCCGCCCCTCCGGAACCACTTGCATTCCCAGTTGGGAAAGGCGGGGGCGGGAATGAGTCAGGAAGACTGTGGGGAAAAGGTCTCTTAGGCCAAGTGCAGCCAAGGAGGAGGCAGCTGAGAGGGTGACGTGACTTGCTCTAAACCCCAGTTCCTCACACCCAGTCAGGACTTCTCCTAAACAGCCAGCACCACCTGCTGCCCCAAAGGGGGGAGGGGAAGATCAGCGGGGGCCTTGTGAGGGCCCGAGAAGGGCCGGAGGCGTCGTGGTCAAGATGGCAACAGTGTGAGCTGCCGCTGCCTGTGTCAGACCCACGAGAGGACTTTCATGTAGTCAGCTCAGCGACTCCTAAACAGCTATGTGGTGGGAGGGGGAGCGGTGATTATTCATGCTATTATCCCCAGTCGGAAGGTGAGGAAACCGTGCTCATGTTCAGGGTTCCAGACCGGGAAGAGGAGGAGCTGGGGCTGAACCCAGGTTTGTGTGACTCAGACCCACCAGAGGAATTGGCTCCCGTGATTGTGCAGGCTGGCAAGTCCAAAATCTGCCGGTGACCAGCAGGCTGGAGACTCAGGAGAACTGATGTTCTGGTTCAAGTGCAAAGTAGAATCAGGAAAAGCTGATGTTGTAGATGAAGCGGGAAGACAGTCTGTGGGGGAATTCTCTCTTGCTGGTGGGTAGCCCGTCTTTTTCTATTTAGACTTTTAACTGATTGGATAAGACCCACCCACGTTATGGAGGGCAATTTGCTCTACTCCAAGTCCAAATTTTAATCTCATCCAAAACACCCTCACAGAAACACCCAGAATAATGTTTGACTAAATATCTGGGCACTGTGGCCCAGCCAAGTTGACACAAAATTGACCATCACTGTCCACTTCTTGCTCCAAAGGCCAAGACTCTTGGATGCTGATTTTTAGTGCTTTGTTAGTTTTTTCATTGTTTTAAAGGATTGATTTTAATTATGCAATTCATATATGTATAGATTATACTGTGAGTTGCAAAAGCCATGCACTGGCCATCCTCTTTGTAAATTGCAAAACATGACAGGCAGGTGCCCTTTGCCCATGGTACCCAATCTTCCAGTTTATCCCTGGGGTGACATAGTGCACCTGTCAGGGAAGGCTGAGTTATTCCACAATAACAGCAACAACACACAACCCAGATCTCTGGGCTTCAGAGCTTCATGTCCATATGGGCTGGGAGGGGCTCTGCTCATTGGGATAAGGTTGTCGGGGGGTTACCATCTCAAAGATGGCTGGTTGTCATGCCAGAACAGAAGGAGCTCTGAGGAGTTGCGCAGCAGCAATTAAATGCCTCATGGTGACCCCCATGATGCTCTGCTCACACTTTATTGGGCATAAGTGGTGACATGTTCCCACCCAACTTCAAAGCTGGGCCGAAATTACAGTTGATCAGAAATATTTGGAGACAAGTATGGTGGCCACCATGCACTGGGATCAGTTTGTGCATTTCATCTGAGGCCTCTTTCTATACGTTTTCACACACAGGTAGGTACCCATAGAAAATATATAATGTATTGTATTATAAAGACAACTCTGCAACTCTCTTTTTCCCCTAAAAAAAGTATCTTAGAGAACTTTCCGCATCACGATGTGTAACTCTGCTTCATCCTTTTAAAGGCTACAATGGATGTCTTGGTTTGGACACTCGATAGTTTATTTTGCCAGCCTCCTATGGAGGTGGTGTCAGTTTTCCCTATCACAAGGAGTCCTGCAATAGATATTCTAACCTGTGCACTAATTCCTCAGAAAAATGAAAGAGCTGTGTACTGTCTTGCATATTTAAAATTTTAATAGATACAAAAAATATATCTTCCAAAATGACTGTATCAGTATATACTCCTACTGGTAGGTAGTATATGACAATTCCTCACCTATCCCCAATAAGTGATACAGGAGACTTCAAAAAATTCATGGAAAAATGGAATCAAAACATAAAAATAAAATATATAAAAACTTTGTTTCTCAACACAAGCTCTAGCAAAGTCAAGACATTTTTGTAAGTGATGATCCCAGCCATTTAGCCCATTCCTGAAGAGCGGAGGGTTCTGGAATGTAACCATGTCAATGCAGCCTTGTTTACATTATTCACTAAGGAAAAATGGGTGCCCTTTACAGATATTTTTAAGATTAGGAAACAAAAGAGGTCAGAAGGAGCCAAATCAGTACTGCAAGGTGGATGCCTAATGGCTTCCTATCAAAACTCACAAAATTGCCTTGTCTGCTGAGTGGAACGGGCAGGAGCCCTGTCGTGGTGGAGAAGGGCTCTCTGGTGAGGCTTTCCCAGGAGTTCTTCTGCCAAAGCTTTGGCTAACTTCCTCAAAACACTCTCATAACAAGCAGAGGTTGTGGTTCCCTCCAGATAGTCAACAAGCAGAATGCCTGAACTGTCCCCGAAACTCTTGCCACGACCTTGGTCCTTGACCAGCCTGCTTTCCCTTTGACGACCACGTCCGCCTCTTGGCGCCCACCGCTTTGATTGTGCTTTGTCTTCAGGATCGCCCTGGCAAAGCCATGTTTCATTTCCTGTCATAATTCTTCAAAGAAATGTTTCAGGATCTTGGTGCCACTTGTTTAAAATGTTCATGGAAAGCCCTGCTCTTGCCTGCAGCTCCTGTGCGTGCAGCAGTCTGGGCACCTATCAAGTGGAAAGTTTGCTCAGCTTTAATTGTTAAGTCAGAACTGTGTGAACTGAACCAGTTGAAATGTCCATGGTGTTGGCTGTTGTTTGTGCTGTTACTCCTCAGTGCTCTCCAATTAGAGCATGAATAAGATGAATTTTTTTTCTTGAAAATTGATGTGGATGGTCTGCTGCTATGGGCTTTATCTTCAACACTGTCTTGTCCCTTAACGTGAGTTATCTGTTGGTAAACTGCTGATTTCTTTGATGGTATTTTCCCCACAAAGTTTGTGTAAACCATCAATGACCACCGTTCTGCTACCCAAGCTTCATGATAGATTTGATGTTTATTCTCACTTCCATTTTAGCGGATTCATGTCGCTCTGATGGGGGCTCTTTTCAAACTGCTGCCTTATCCTACTCAGTGCCTCACACGAGATTCTGCTCAGACATGTTATAATAAGGTAGTATCACTTTATTTTGGTGCAAAAAAATTTTGAAATGCTTGCATAATTTTTTCATAATATGCATTTTCCATGAACTTTGTGAAGACCCCTTGCTTATAATGCAATTTATGTTTATTTTTAAGCTGATGGGAAATTCCCTTTTTTTTTTGAGACAGAGTCTCACTCTTTTGCCCGGGCTAGAGTGAGTGCCCATGGCATCAGCCTAGCTCACAGCAACCTCAAACTCCTGGGCTCAAACAATCCTCCTGCCTCAGCCTCCCGAGTAGCTGGGACTACAGGCATACACCACCATGCCCGGCTAATTTTTTCTATATATTTTTAGCTGTCCAATTAATTTCTTTCTAATTTTAGTAGAGACAGGGTCTCGCTCTTGCTCAGGCTGCTCTCGAACTCCTGAGCTCAAACAATCCACCCGCCTCGGCCTCCCAGGGAGCTAGGATTACAGGCGTTAGCCACCGCGCCCGGCCGAGATTCCCTTTTAATTGTTTAAAAATTATTTTAAAAAATTTAAACAATGGCGATGT
>CAUYSK010000399.1:0-16596 GCA_963575035.1 Avahi laniger | reverse complement strand
CTATAAAATCTGTATGCTCCAAGAGCGTCACTGTGTGGGTTTCTGAGAATCTAATCATTAACTCACAGAACAGAGAATCAGCCAATAGTGTTCGCAATCTTTTAGTGCTTTTATGATTGGTGCTTTGATGAAGATTCTTTTGTTTACAGGCAAAAGAAACTGATGCTAGCTCATCCCAGTGAAATAGGTGAGCGTGCACAAAAGGCTGTGTACGACATCAGAGGAGGAGCTGGGTACACAGTCCTCGAACAGGACAGAAGTGGGAGCAGATCCAGGGAAGTCATCAGGACTGGCTGCTCATGAACCTTCTCTGTAAGACGCTCATATCCTGACTCAGCTCTGAGAACCTTCCATTTCTACATATTTCAATTCACTTTCAAATGCCTGGAGAAGGGGTATCCTATTGGCCCTGCTAGACTTAGCATTTCTACCCTTGGACTGATAGCCAATGCCAAGGCTATGGGATAAGCACAAAAAGGAAGGTAATACTAACAGGGACTCTCAGGGAATTGTGTGCTGAGTACTGACCCAGTTTGGGTTTACTGTTATTGCTGAGCTCATGATCAGGCTCTGGAGTCACGTAGCTATAAACAAAACCTTGGTTTTGGTTTTCCTGTATTTTTGCCTTTATAAATGGATAATTTCAATACTTTATTAGATGCCAGGAAGAAGATGACTCTCCAGGTATAAATGACAAGCTCTCACTCAAGTCAGAGATGCAGATGTATAACAAAAGCAATTAGCATCATAGTAGATATACTGCAGGCTTGCACATATTTAGGGAGTTATTAGAAGCTTTGAAGAAAAGTATCAATCTATATACTCCTGAATATGTTGGGGAAAACTTTCTAGAGAAAGAATGTTTGAGTTGAGTTTCAAAAGAGAAGTGGGAGTTACGAAATGGGAAGAGAAGCATTTCCTATCGAAAAACTGTATTTGAAAGCATAGCATATCTACCAAGGGCAGGGCTCATTTGGAATCTGCAAATGGTGTAGTGTTGTCAGAGTTCTGGAATCTGAAGAAATTACTGAAAATGAGTCTGGAGAGAGGCAGTCTCTGAAATTTCCATTACGCAACAATAATGTGAATGTACTTGATGCTTTAGACACTGGAAAGTCAGTAAAGGATTTATGATTCGTAGAAGTGACATAATCAAGGTTGAGTTTAAAAAGAACATTTTGGGGCCTGGCATGACAGCTCACACCTATAATCCTAGCACTTTGGAAGGCTGAGGCAGGAGAGTTGCTTGAGGGCAGGACTTCAAGATCAACCTGAGCAAGAGTGAGGCTCTATATTTACAAAAAATATAAAAGTAAGATGGGTATCATGGTGCGCATCTGTGCTCTCAGCTACTCTGGAGGCTGAGGTGGGAGGATCACCAGAGTCCAGGGGATTAAAGTTGCAGTGTGCTATGAGGATGCCACTGCACTCTAGCCTGGGTGATAGACTGAGACCTTGTCTCAAAAATAAATAAATAAATAAATAAATAAATAAATACCATTTTGGCAGCAACGTGGAGGAGAGTTTGAATGAGAGAAGATGACCAACTGTAAGACAGCTGCAGTAGAACATTAAGGGAGGTCCAAGGAAATTCAGTCTTCTTTTTCAGGCAGCAGACTGGATAGAGGGGTTACTGAGATAAAGAACTTCAAAAGAGAATGTTAAAAACCATTCAGAGGCCAAGCGCATAGCTGAGTCCATAGTCAGGAGAAAAGGGAAAAATTTGAGACCTGTATTTCTGAGTCAACAACACAACAAAGTGGGGGTATTAATGAGGTTTCACATGTATAAGGTTTAGAATAAGCACAGACTGCCAGATAGAACCCTAGGGACAATAATTTAGAGATGAATCAAGGAAAAGAAGACTGAGTTGGAAAATCTAGAATAACAAGAGAAAGACCAGTAAAGAGCAGAGTAGCAGAAAGTAAACAGAGGAAAGAGAAAGGAGTTTCAAGAAAGTATGAATGTTAGGATTAGATTTAGCTGCAGGTTACAGTTCTTTCTCACATTGACTAGACATGGAGTTAGGCAACTGGTAATAGTTTGGGGGCTCCACTATCATCCAGTTCTTTCCACAATCTACTCTGCATCTTGACGGTCCAAAATGGTTGCTCGAGATTCATCCCAGGAGGAAGGAGGACATGCCAAAGAAGGGAGCACCACTTTCTTTAATGACACTTAGTCTGCTTTTTCACAACACTTCTACTTTCAATCTATTGGCAGAATTTAGCCATATGGCCTCATCTGACTTCAAAGGAGGCTGGGAAATATAGATCTTATTCTGGGTAGCCACAGTTTCAGCTGAGGATGGGCTCTGATTTACTAAGTGAGAAGACAAAATGAATCCTGGGAAGTGACTGGAAGTCTCTGTCACGTAGGAATTGTTGAACAATGACATAAGTTGGGGAGAGTTCTTATAAAAGTGATCCCCAACGTTTTTGGTACCAGGGACCAGTTTCATGGAAGATAATTTTTCCACAGACTGGGCTGTGTGGTGGTGGATGGTTTCAGGATGATTCAAACACATTACATTTATTGTGTACTTTATTTCTATTATTATTTCATTGTCACTTGTCACTCAGTGATAGGGTTTTGATACGAGTCTGAAAGCAATTGATTTATCATGGTCTCTGTGCAGTCAAACCTCTTTGCTAATGATAATCTATATTTGCAGGTACTCCCCAGCACTAGCATCACCACCTCAGCTCCACCTCAGATCATCAGGCATTTGATTCTCATAAGGAGCACGCAACCTAGATCTCTCGCGTGCACAGTTTACGGTAGGGTTCATGCTCCTATGAGAATCTAATGCCACTGCTGATCTGACTGGAGCTCAGGTGGTGATGCAAGTGATGGGGAGTGGCCATAAATACAAATGAAGCTTCACTTGCTTGCCACTCACATCCCGCTGTACAGTCCGGTTCCTAACAGGCCACAAACTGGTACTGGTCCATGGCCTGGGGGGTGGGAACTGCAGTCTTACAAGATAAAGACTGAAAAATTGTTCATTGAATTAATCAGTGACAATCTTGGCAAAAGTAGTTTCCCAGAATAATGAGAATGTAAGTCAAATTACAGTAGATGAAGGACTGACTTTAAGATACAGAAAATGAAGATGAGTGTAGATTCCACTGTCAACAAGCTGGGCTGTGAAAGGAAGGTGAGAGGTAAGACCATCGTTAGCTCAGCACCTTCATCAGAATGGAGCCCAGGAAGAGTCAGGGCTAAGACTTTGGTGTTCCATGTGCAAACCGAAGCAGAGGAAGCCTGCCATCAGAGAGGTGAGAACAGAGCAACCCGCTTCTCCTGGAAACCTCTTTCTCTTCCCATTTCCTCCTAAAGAAGTTCCATCTATATGGGATGGAAGGATGAGAGAAGTCATGTTTCTCATATGACCTATTCCCTGGTCAGGATTAATTGGCAGAGGATAAATTTAATCCGAATTGGTCCGAAGAATCCAACTCCATGAATAATTTGAATGAACGAGGAGTGGCTAATTTCCTCAAGTGAGCCAAAATATTCTTGCCATGGGATTTTTTAGATTTCATACAAGAGAAACACTGAGTCAGTTTCATTTGAGTGACTGAAACCATAAGCCATAAAATTGATTGACAGCCATGTTTTTTATCATGCTTTCAAAAATAACCTGCAATGATAAAGACAAAACAAAATCTAGAGAAATGCAAAGATAAAGGAGTAACAGAATGAACAAAAGAAAGAAAAGGGTCCCAGAAACATCTAGATCCTTGCTCCTGGTTGGTCCTGAGACCCAGAAACATTCTTTCCCTGAAGATCTATGAAAGCATCAGAATCCTTATAAAAAAATCCTCCTTTTTGCTTAAGGAAATTGTAGCTGAGTTTCTGTCAGTTGCCATCAAAAGTATCCATTTACTGCTGAGAGAAACATAGCTATATGTTTAGGAAAAAGAGTCAGAAGAAAGGTTGGAGATATGAAAAGACTGAGCATTTGAGAGGTTGTGTATCCAAGACAGCAGCCCTGCTTCTGTTTCCTCCTGAGGTAACAGTCCCTGCCCAAAATCTCCCCTCTCCTTGTGACCTCAATCCCTAGACACAGCTGTTTGAGAAAGGAGGAGCACCTGTCTTTCTACTATGTCCTGGATGAACTGGTCTGATCACATTCCTCTGTAAGGGTTTAGAATTGAGCTGTGTGGAGGCAGTTTAAAGGGTCAGGGTGAAGACTGAGGGGCCAGCTGCAAGCTGAAACTGAGGAAGCCGCCATAGGAGAAGAGAGCATGCCTGCAAGGAGATGCAGAGTCACGTTGAAAGGGAAGGTCCCTCAGGGAGTAACCACCTTGATTTCATGCCAACCTCATTCAAGGCTATGAGCTTCGGAATCCCTGAAACCTAGGTTTGAGCCCACACTCTTCTATCAACTAGCATGACCTTGAACAAGTTACTTAACCTCTTTAAAACTCATTGTTCCCATTTGTAAATTGGAGCTGCTAGTAGTATCGTTCTCACAAGATTGTTGTTAGAATCAAAATAAAGATGTATGTGAAGTGCAGAGCAGTGTTTCACAGTAAACTTATGAATAATGCTGATGACACAATTATACATGTTTTTATATATAAATATAATAATTAAAATACAATGAAAAATAATGAAAGTTAAGCTCTTTCCAGTTCTAATTCCCATCAACCTCAGACACCGTCTTCATTTCTCAAGGAAATCTATGTATTCTTGAAATAACATTTCTTCCTATTCGAACGGGTTGGATTGAGATTTTGTGTCTGACGAACACAGAGTGAGAACGCTTGCATCCCAATCCACAGGTGAGCTAGGACAAGTTACTCTCTGAATCCACATTCAGCAATATTGTCCCTTCCGTCTATCTGGAAGCATTCTCTTCCCTTGGCTTCCGTGACACTACACTCTGCTGTGTCTCCTACCCACTGGCCATGGCATCCTTCTCTTCCAGGCTCAGCATCTTCTGCCTGGCCTTAAATGCTGTAAGTTCTCAAGACTCATTCCTAGGTGTACTCACTTTTCTCACTCTATATTTTCTTCCTAGGCAGGAATATAAGAACATCATACCAATTACCATCTAACTGGAACTTCAACTCCCAAAAGTTTATCTTTAGTCCAGACCTCTCCTAATCTCCAAATCTGCATATCTTACTACCCACTCAACACTGAAAGAAAGGCTCATCAAAATCTACAAGTTCAAAACCGATCTCATGATCTTTTCCCTCAAAACTTGCTTTCTCCCTGCAGGATTTTCTATGTAGACACCACCACCCACCCACCCTTCCAGTTTTGCAAAGTAGAAATCTATATGTTATTCTAGACACTATCCTCTCCCTTTTACCGTAGTCCATCGCTAAGATTTGTTAATTTCACTGCCAAATTTTGTCTTGAGTTTGTCTACTTCTTACTAGTCCATCGCCCTGCTGTAAGCCATTACCATCTTTCACTTGGACCCCAACAATAACCTCAGAAGTTGTCTCATTATATCCTATTTTGTCTAATGTCTTCTCCGTACTATAGTCAAAATCATATTTTAAAAATAAAAACATCCTCAATGCAATGGCTTTCTGTTGCTCTTTAAGATAATAATTAAACTCCTCATCATGGCATGCAAGGCCCTGTGGTCTGGTACGTGAGAAAAGGGGTGTGTTGGGACTGGCTCATACTAGCTGGCACCAGTATGCAGATGGTTAAAGTTTCTGGAAGTTTGCAAGCTGATTGCTAAATCGTTGGTAGTTTGAAGTTGGATGTGGCTGGAGTATGTACCTTGTGGAAAGTAGCAAATGCTACAAGGCAGAGCTTTCTCTGTACCTCCTCTCTCCCCTCCCCCAAGGGGAACCAGTTTCCCAGCACAGCAGGGCCATTCCTCTTTCCGGGCTTAACTTCCTCTTCCATTCTGTACTTTAACCACGCTGACCAACTTTAAGTATCTCTAAGCTGTCATACTTCCCCTATTTAGGAATTATCAAATACATTGGCTTCTCTTTCCCAGGAAATTGTAAACTCCAAGAAGTCTGTTTACCCAACATCGTATCCTCAGCACCTTTTAGTGCCTGCCACATGGTTGGCATTGATTAAGTATCTGTTGAATAAATTCCTGCCTTCACACGGATTTTACAAATCTGAAACAATGTGATGTCTGTGATAATGCCATGGAAATGATAAAATAGTGCATAGATATGATTATGTATATTTAAACATGTTTACTGAACAAATGGATTTCTTTCTTTCGATTTTATTAGCTTTTTCTATTTTCCACTTAAGATGGCATCACAATTCATCTTCCAAACGATGAAATTTTTATGTCTATAAAACAGTCATAACTGAACCATGGTATTAACATCTATTTAACTTGAATTAGATATGACTTTTATTATCATAATAAAATTACGTCAAAATAGATGAGGGTGATGTTTTACAATGGATTCTTTGAAATCTTTTCTTTCCTATTTTAAAAGCCAGGTTTCCAGAAACACATACTCTTCCTTTTCATATGCTGATAAAATTAAAACATAATATTAAACTATTTCCTCTCAAAAGAGATTTGTTTAAATTATCAGAACTCTCTTGGAAAACACTTCCAGTAACTTCTAATGAAGTGAAAATTGCATCATCATCATAATTATTAAGATTATATCTACTGCCAGATTGTCCATTTATATGGAAAAGAAGTATGTTCATGGCTATTTCCCTATTGATACTTTTAACTATTATGCATTGTCATGCTGCTGTCTTCCACCCAATGAATATTTTTTTTTTGTCCTTACAGCACTAAATGCAAATCATATTTAATTGAGCATGTGAACTAATTAGTAAAGCAATACTTTCTGCAAACATCATATTTTTTCTTGATGTATCTGTTTCTCCCACATCATTGCATCTTAATTTGGAGAGACTAAAATGCTCCATCACGGGGCAACATGGGGCAATATGGTATTGCACTTGCTACTCTTTTCCATTATTGCTGGTTGTTATTGTTGTTTTTTACTTTTTTTAAAATTTTGATACCAAGTGTGATTTAGTAGATATGTTTCAGACTGATATTGGGGATCTAGTCAATCCTCTATGGTTCCGAGTCTAAATTCTCTTCATATTAGACATGACAGAAACAGAGGATAATCAGGTTAAGTGATCAACTCTCAGTTCACGTGGTGACCTCTTGCACTTACTGGTTTTCTTATTCTTATATCTGGATATCATCCAGCAATGCAATGTCCCCTGGTTGTAAAATTGCACATTTATGCATCACTTTATTAAATTTGCTTTTGTGCCTATTATTCTGAAAGTGCTTCCTGTTCTTTAATGAAGGATTGTTCTAGTTTTATGTTGTCTTTCCCTGTCAATACACACTATTAGTTGTAATTAGTCTCTGGCTTCAAGTCTACACAAAATGAACAGACAGTTGCACAATCTTTCCGTTGTCTCTGATCACTGTAGACAGCAAGCTAACATTTTAGACCAAAAATAATCTCCTTCTTTTCCTTAATATGAGAAATATCTTATCGTTCTTACTTGGACTTTCTTTGCACTTCAGCTGTCCTCATATGTTTGTTTATGTAGATTTACCTTACATGAATATTTTTCTCTCCCTTTTTTATTTTTAAATTTTTGTTTGTTTATTTGTTTGTTTTTTGAGACAAAGTCTCACTCTGTTGCCCAGGTTGGAGTGCAGTGGCATCATCATAGCTCACAGCAGCCTCAAACTCCTGGACTCAAGTGATCCTTCCACCTCAGCCTCTTGAGTAGCTAAGATTACAGACATGTGCTACCATGCCCAGCTAAATTTTTTCCCTTTTATTTTTAAACCAAATATTATAATTTAAATACTAATAATGTTATTCTGTTCAGAATTTAGGATTTTTTCCTTTTTATAAGACTTATATGTTTTACTAGACACTATCATTTGATAATTCATCCTAATTCAGCATTTTATAAGATGCTAAATATTTTTTATTTTATTATGTTACTTCACTTGACCATTCTGTATACAAGACATTTGTAATTGCTCCCTCAAATCCAAGGACCAAACCAGGCAGAGAAATTCATGTAGAAAAGTATTTAGATTATAGCCCTCAAAAAACTGGCTTAATGTAAAATCACTGCATTTTAAATTATCAAATACTATGTCCAACACTTCTCTGGTGTTTATTCCATTCTTGCTCTTTCTCCAGTCTTCCCTGACTCTCCCAGATTTGACCAAGTCCCCTCATGAAACACTCTTATAATATCATGTTATTTTCCTATGTAACTTTTATCTCAGTTTGTAATTATATATTTATTTTGAGATTAGTTGATTAATGTCTAAGTTTTCCCATAGACTATAAGCTCCACGAAGACAGGGATTACATTAATTAAGGTATAGGCTAAAATGCTTTAACAAAGGAAACCTCAAATAATGCCACTTACACAAGCTGCAAGTTTATTTCCTTCTCATATAACCTTCCAGAGCGGGCAGTCCAGAGCTGGTGGGATGGCTCTGCTGTCCTCAACGCATAGGTTCCATCACTGATTCAAGAGGGCTGCCAAGTTCTTGTTATCTCCCTGTCCATAAGATGAGGAAAAGGACCAGAGAAGCCCAAGTTGAACACTTTAACACCTGAGTTCCTTAAAATAGCAAATGCTACTTTTACTCACACTGCATTAGCCACAACTCAGTCACATGACCACACTTCATAGCACAAGAACATGCAAACTGTTAGCTTTAGCTGGCAACCATCAATACCAGGGAAGAAGAGGAGATTGAATGCAGGGGACAACTAGCTGTCTGCCACAAGATCTGTGTCTTATTACTGAACACCGTTTTTCTGGAGCCCACCACAGTGCCTGCTGCAGAGCGAGCCCTCAGTAGACTCCCGTAGGATGGATGGATGGATGCACTCTGCATCTTTACACTCTCACTCACCCTTATGTGTATTTGATTTTCACCCCTTCCAACATCTCCTTGACCTGAGACAGCTGTGGATCCAGAAAAGCAGGAGGCCCAGGAGAGTTCCAGATACGAGAGTGGCTGTACGTGCAGGCCAGGAAGCAGCTTTCTTGCAAGCAGGAAGCTGATGAGAGATTAACTGATATCTGTGCTGAGAGAGATTCTTTGATTCTTAGGATGAAGTGAAGACTTTCCAGAAGATAGACAGGTGAGTGGGATCTTCCAGGTCCAGTCATCTTTGTGACATCACCCATCACTCTAAGTTGAAGACGTGGCAGTTTCTTCTTTCAGTTGAACAGAGAGGGTTATCAAAACACACACATACATACCACACACATCTTCAGAACCAAATATTAATTCTGAGACTGGTTCTGTGCAAATCTGTAATAAGGAAATATTTTTCTCTTTCACAACTGAGTTGCCACTTCCCATTATTAATGAAAATAAATGGTCAATAAGATCAAGACCCTCGAAGAAAAATTTAATTGCAACTTTCTCCATGCCCACCTTGCTCTTTCTGCGGCTCTTTTCACATGGTGTTATAGCGAATTACATTGTGAGTTATCTGTGAACTGAAAGCATATCTTGTTTATATTTGTATTTCCCCCAAGCACCAAGTGGCACCTTAGTAGTTCTCAGCAAATGTTTGTTGAATGAATCAATGTATGAATGTGGAATTAATGAATAAATTAATGAATCTCCTGAGTTATTGTGTTAATAATATAACTGCAGGAATAAGAGCTAACTAGAAGAATAAAACATCCTCTTCTCTCTGAGAGGAAATGAAGTAATCTCAGAGCCTCGGCCAGTCCTTTGTGAAGAAAAGGGGTTGATTGTTAAAAGGAATATCTAGAAATAAGGGAAGAAGGGAAAAAGCTATTTTTTGCTTAACCTAAAAAATGTGAAACAGTAATTCAGTTATGGAGAAAAATATTTCTCTACTTTATTATAGAACTGAAATTCACTGCCAGAATTAACATATATCTTTGGGAGGTGGTGTGTGTGTGCACGTATGTGTTTCTGAGTATTCTGAATGTTCCTCACTGCACGGTTGGGGGAATAAGCTGCCATTCCTTCAATTTATGGTATTCGCACAACTTGACTTGTGCTGGAAGACTCGTGCCCACCTTGGATGTTGCCAAGCTACGTAGGGAGCGTCAGCACAGACCACCGACTGCCCTGCTCACTCCCTCTCCCACTGCCCCCCTGGTCAACAAGGTTACGTCAAAATGGAGGACTCAGCATTAGGACCACGCACTTGTGTAAAAAAATAGATTGTGGAAGGAAGGAAGATCAACCTCTACAGTTAAGGGGCATGGTTTCTATCTTAGCCCGTTTGGATCACTGTAGTAAAATACCATAAACTGAGTAGCTGTAAACAACAAAAATTTATTTCTCACAGTTCTGGAGGCCAAGAAGCCTGAGACCAAAGCGCCCGCAGACTCAGCATAGCACCAGCAGGCTCCGCAGCGGGCCCACGTTCTCACTGGCCCCTTACAAGCGGAAGTGGCACGGAGTCTCTCTGAGTCTCTTTTGTAAGGGCACTAATCCTCTTGGACAGGAGGATTAGGGCCTAATCACCTCTTAATACCACCACCTTGGAGTTGTGGATATCAAGATGTGAATTTGAGGGGGACATAGACATTCAGATCATAATAATTTCTCAAAAGGAGCAGATAAATTTTCAAAGCAAAAGTCAAAAAGATGAAGCATGGAGTAGAAGAAACCAGATTAGGAACATGGATGTACCAAAGAGCAGTTCCCTTATGAATGTTTTAGCGTCTTGGGTGTTGTCTCGCTGGACCTTGGCAACAGTCACATTTGAAATGTATTTGATAACACCTTGAATTACACTGAGCCATTGCATAAAGGTTGAGAAAATGGTTGTGTGTATTACAGCGGCGGGTGGCAGTAAAGAATAGTCGGCCTGTACTTCATTCACCTCACTCCCTTGGTGCCCAGGGAGGGGCCTAGACCCTTTCTAAGGCCTAGGGTAGAGCCAGCGTAGGACAGGGTGCTGCAAGGGGGCCCCTCTCACACAGAAGGGAGGCAAGATTTCGAATTAAAGACAGCAGTCTCTTTCCCCAAAAGGCAGATAATTTTTCTCTGACCTGCTCCTATTTGAATCTCATTTAGGTTAACTTGACAAAGAATTAAGAGATATCAGAAATCTGAAAAGGACCATATCTGTAGTTCATCTTTTCCTTAATATTTCTGTTTCCAAAGAGTTCGCCTGTAATTAAGAGACCAGAAAGGCTCATACGGATATTATTTAACGTACGTCTGTCATTGTCATCCGAGTGGTCCCAGTGATTCACAGGACCAATGGTGGGAATGGAGGTGTCATGATAATGTTCTGCATTTAAAGGACATAGTACTCTAACTACCTAAAATAGCTTCATAACTGATTACTCATTAAGTGGCATTTATCGCATTAGCTTAAAGTCACAGTAAGTAGTTAAGTAACTATTTTAAAAGATTATAAAATGCTTTTTAAAAATTATAGTGCTTCCAATATAAACAGATTATAGAATGTATCATCTCCAATCTGAACACACTAACTCAAAGCCAAAATGGCCATTCAACTGTTTACGTGTACATGTATTTACATTACAGTTTTTATGTTTAATATATGAGTACTAATTTCCTTTTTAAATCCTCTAGAAAGTCTCCACCATTTTTTCATGGTTTATAAAAGCTCCGTATTCCCTATTTAAAGGTCATGTGTCCAGCAGGCACTCGATAATTACACATTGATGGTGACCATGCTAACAGAAATGTAGAATGTAAGATGAGTTAAATTCAACATTATCTTCTCATCTAGAATGCATGGATTTTTCCCCCATGACAGAATTCCAGTGGCAATGATGAAATTTTGAGGTGTCCATAGCAGAATTTGCCCCTTATTTCATCTGTATCTCCTTTCTTTTTGCTCTAAGTTCTCTCCCAGGGCTTTCTCCAGTAGTTATAAAGGGTTAGCTCTAGACCCCTGCCTCCCACTCTGGGCAGAGCAGCTCTACAACCTCCTCCATCACTATCAATTAGAAACAGTTTCCAAGACTCTTGCTGTTGAGGTGACATCCAGCCCCAGCTCCTTGGAAAGTTCTCTGGACCCTAAAATGATTAGGTAAATAAATCAATGCCACCATCGATAACAATGAGGGTAATGCAAACCAAGTTGCACATAGGAATTGCATTTTAATATCTGACTAGGTCTGCACTTCCATCAACCATCTGGCAGAAAGTCTGCTGTAAGAAGTTTCTTGAACCTAAAACCAGTTAATCTGAGTTTTCCTCTGAAAGCCTGAAAGCAATAACCTTGGATTCTCCTTTTATGAATTAATTAAGTATATTCATTAATTATGTAATTTTAGATGGACCAATTATAGAGATGTTTGGTCCTGCATTAGGCACAAGGCTGATCTGTTTTCTTCAGTAGCTCTGTCTCTAATCTCAGCTGAAACCGTATCATGTAAATTCTACATTGATTCATAGCCTTTTCTCCAGGTACCAGGAAAGCATCACTATGTAGAGAGAGTTTATCATGTTAAATGGTCCATGATACTGTAGCTTCCTATTTATCAGATTATTTTCCATTTCCACCCTCAGAACACATTGGAAGTCCTAAAAATTTTTGCCTAGCAAATATTAGGCATATAAATAGTCCTTGAATGAAAGTATCGTCTTAGTCTCCTTTTCACTTTATAGGACAAAAATTCCAATACATTTCTCATTTATTATTTTATGGGTAAGTTTTCCAAATTGCATACCATTTATTTTGATAGGTAGTGCTATTAAAGGGATTTCTATGGTCAAGTATTTTTGAGAAGCTTTGGATAAGATAAATTAGATGAGTCTTTTACTAAATTACTTGGGAGAACTAAGTTGTTTGAGGTGATAACAATCAGAATAAGGCTGAGTGTGGCAGTGGCTCATGACTATAATCCCAGCACTTTGGGAGGCGGAGGCAGGAGGATCGCTTGAGGCCAGAAGTTCAAGACCAGACTGAACAACATAGAGAGACCCTATTTCTAGAAAAAATTAGCCAGGTGAGATAGCATGTACCTGTAGTCCTAGCTCTTCAGAAGGCTGAGACATGAGGGTCACTGATCTCCCATGAGTTCAAGGTTACAGTGAGCTGTGATTGGGCCATTCCACTCCAGTTTGGGTGACAGAGTGAGACCTTGTCTCTAAAAAAAACCAAAAAACCAAAAACCCAATCAAAATAAGGTATTTGGGAATGCTCAGAGAATGAATTATTTTATTCCCTAAAAACTGGTGTTAATTTTCATTGATCATTATAATTCAATATGCCTTAGCTAAGCTAATTAAAACCAGGTGAGTTGGATTTGCATACTCCCAGGAGCTAAAAGAATTTCTAAATAATGCTACTAAAAATTGTTCTAAAGTTAAAGACTTGACAAGGTTAGAATTCATTAAATGGCCTAGAATTAGTAGGAAATATAACAAATATGCCTCTAGGAGTGACCTAATTTTAACTATTTTCAGATATCTAATTTGTTTTGTATTTTCTATACAACAGTAATAATACTTATTCAATGGTATATTGTTTTCCAGTATGATATTCACAGGGCACTGGTTCTTGGCATTTTATGATAAATGAAGACAGATGATATGAGGAAAATTTGTCAAAGACTGGGAGATGGCCAGTAGAGACTACTTGGGGTCCTTTCGGTGGTGTCCTGGGAGTTAGCAGGAAGACCCTTTGGGGATTGTCTGATTCTATAGGGGTGTGACCTTTGATTCTTTTAGGTTGACAAGGCTTTTGGCAACTCTGTGGGGATAGAAATTAATTATTTGTGGAAAACTGATAATAACATAAAGAATTTCTGTTCATGACAATGCAAATTAATTTTGTCTCATGAAGAAAATAAATCTCTGTAAGTCAAACTCTCATTTGAGCCAGTTTTAGCATCTTATGCATTCTTTCACTGATTAATGCTATATAAAATGTTTGATACATGTTCATTTTACATTTTTATAAAAGTTGTAATTTTACCATTTTGAAAATGATAGCTTAACAATAAAATATGTTCTTGCCTTTTAGAAATTCATAATCTGAAATGGGGAAATATATATATATGCACCATTTCTATAATACATATCAGAATCTGGTAAGTTCTCTTATAGGAACCTGAGAGTTCATTAGAGAAAAGATACCTACTGCTTGGAGAAAGGAAATTTCAAGGAAGGATTCAGGCTGGCATCTGTTTGTAACAAAGAGACAAAGGGAAGAATTCCAGGTGACAATATTATAGACAAATACATTGAAATGGAGAAGTAAATTGAGTGTTGAAGGAAGAGTTTAATCAGTCTAGGTCAGTTTACTCAGGACATGGGTGTATATAGGAAAGGTGTAAAATCTCAAGCCAGGAAAGAAGAGTCAGCTGTTTATCAAAAGAGGAGGTAGGAAAGGAAGGAGCAATTGTTTCTCTTGGGCACTTTGTCTAAAACTGATAATATTTTAGTTTTTCAGGTAAACATGTTCATATGATGACTTCTAAGACTATGATAAAAATAAATCAGGGAAAGAAATGTGAAAGCAGCTTAAGACGCTTAAAAGTCAAAGAGCGGTGCCATTTTTATGCACAGCGCACCCAACCACCGGTCTTCGTCCCCTCCCCAGCAACAGCGCAGCCTCTCCCTGCACCTGGCCCAGCTCTCTCTCCCTGATGTGGGACCCTGACTCCCTCTAGGTAAAAGGTGGTGTGTTGATGGAAGTAGTATCAGTGTTGACGCAGATTTAGCTCTCAGGCTGCCATTTGCTAACTCTGGCCTGGAAAGCTTCAGCGTCTTCTTTTGTAAAGTAGTTGCATCAGGGGTCTTACGGTTT
This sequence comes from Avahi laniger, assembly GCA_963575035.1. Lineage (NCBI taxonomy): Eukaryota > Metazoa > Chordata > Mammalia > Primates > Indriidae > Avahi > Avahi laniger. Next base: position 1,828 of record CAUYSK010000399.1, on the reverse strand, counting down.
TGACTTTTGGTCTTGGGGGTGGCCAGGCTCTGGGAAGGAGAGACTAGGGAAGGAATTCCACACTATTATTTCTCTAACTCAGTTTTCTTACACAAAAACTGAAGGAGCTCAGGTACCCACTGTTGCACTGACCCCTGAGGATGGTGAGGAGTTTCTATTGCCTTATGCAAGAAACTTCAAGCAGCCCTTTTTGTGTTCAAGGTTCCATGATAATCCAGATGGCACAGACTTGGGAAGAGGGGCAGAATTTTTCTCTCTATTCTAGTTATCTTACATAAGAATATGGAGTTGGCCAAGTGTCCATCACAGATGAATGGATAAACAAAATGTAGAATATACACACAATGGAGTATTATTCAGTCTTAAAAAGGAAGAAAATTCTGATACAAGCTACAATATGGATGACCCTTGAAGACATTATGCCAAATGAAATAAGCCAGTCACAAAAGGACAAATATATGATTCCACTTATATGAGGTACCTAGAGTGATCAAATTCATAGAGACAAAAAGTAGAACAGTGCTTGCCAGGGGCAGCAGGGAGGGGGAAACGGAATCTAGTATTTAATGGGTACAGAGTTTCAGTGGGGAAAATGATGATGGCTGTACGACAAGGTAAAATGTACTTGATATCACAGAACTGCACACTTAAAAATTGTTAAAATGATACATTTTATGTTACATGTGTTTCACTACAATGTAAAAAATATGGTCAGGTGTGGTGGCTCTCACCTGTAATCTCAGTACCTTGGGAGGCCAAGGTAGGAGGATCACTTGAGCCCAGGAGTTTGAGATCAGCCTCAGCAACATAGCAAAACCTTATCTCTATAAAAAAATAGAAAAATTAACCAGGTGAGGTGGCACATGCCTGTTGTCCCGCTACTCAGGAGGCTAAGGCGAGAGGATCGCTTGAGCTGGGAGTTTGAGGTTGCTGTGAGCTAAGCTAATACCACTGCACTATAGCCCGTGTAACAGAACAAGACCGTGTCTCAAAAAAAAGTATGTGTGTATGTGTGGGGTGTGTGTGTGTGTGTGTGTGTGTGTGTATTTATATATATTTTTATGAAGTTCAGCTGCCCAGTTTTTCAGGGTATCCTCAAATGACTATTTCCTAAGTCAACAGATCGTTCTATGTTGACCCTCCTCTGTGCTCCTGTCACCTTCTCTCCACAAAGTCTCAACTTTCTCCATCACGTTGTTCTTCTCGCTGAAAGGTGAAAACAGACTCGATTCTGCAGGAAAGATGTTTGACTTTGTATTATACATACTGAATTTGAAATACTGGTGAAACATTCTAGTGCAACAGTTCAGATAGGCAGATGAAAATGTTAGGGTACAGTTAGGTAACAATTTTATACTGTATTGAAAGATCTGCTTCCTGGAGATTAGATCAACCAACATAAAACTTTGGGACATGTTGACATTCTATTCTCTCCAACAGATAACTTTCAAAAGAAACGTTTGGAAATCATTTTCCTTATTAAGAAAACAAGTCGAGAAAAATACTCATTTCCAAGATAAGGTGAAAATATAAATTATAAATAAATCCCTGAAGGTCTTACCTTTAGAAATGTCACAGAAAATGTGCTATCTCTAACCTACAGGCCAGATGATGCTTTTGTCTCTGTGGTATGCTAACTATATTCCTGTTTCTGAAGATTGGTTTCTATTTCTTTTGTTCCTCCATGTAGTTTTTTTTTTTTTTTTTGAGACAGAGTCTCACTTTCTTGCCTGGGGCGAGTGCCGTGGCGTCAGCCTAGCTCACAGCAACCTCAAACTCCTGGGCTCAAGCGATCCTACTGCCTCAGCCTCCCAAGTAGCTGGGACTA